>JAIPRN010001770.1:0-32445 GCA_025469175.1 Geopemphigus sp. TES_GeoC_2020
AAAAAAAAAAAAAAAAAACGCTAATGATAGGGTACACTCTCTTCGGTCCGTACGCGGCCGGGCGGTCGCGATCGGAGCTCGTTATCCCGTCGTCGTCTCGTCGTCGTCGTCGTCGTCGCAGCAGCAGCAGCAGCAACAGCAGTCGCGGTCGCCGTCGACGTTCTCCGCCGAGTAAATAGCGCTCGCCGGCAGTGGTTCTCAGCTCGAAGACCAGAACTTGAGCGGCCCCATCCGTACGCCGATCGCGTACACGTTTGACAACCACTGGGACTCTGGCGGGCGCGCGAGTTATATACGCAACCAGTTTAAACGCCAGCCGAGCGCTTATTATATTTTTTTTTATGTTCCGTCGTTCTTCTCTTTCCCCATACTCTCTCCCCAGCGGCGCTCATACACACACACACACACACGAGCGCACACGACGTAGTCTTTGGTGGCCTCTCTTCTCCCCACCCCCAACCAAACCCTACTCGTTTCTTCTACCGCCGACGACTCCGATCGCCCTCCCCGGCCATTCCGGTATCGACTCTACATGGGAGGGCTTAATTATTCCATCAACGGACCTACGTCGAAGGGGCGTGGCTGCGATGGTTGTATGTATATATATACATTTATATATGTGTGTGTGTATGTATGTATGTATGTGTGTGTGTGTGTGTGTGTGTGTGTGTATGTATGTATGTATGTGTGTGTGTGTGCACGCACTCGCGCGAAAATAAACAATGTATAAATCTTATTATAAATATAGTGTGTGTAGTATCTAATAATATTTGATATCGCGCCTGGAGGAACACTTCGTTATCGTGAATAGTTACTGACGATATATATGTTTCGTATAATAACGGGTATTTATACTATTGTTTTCTAAATTTATATATTTTTCCACCGCCGATTAACAACGCACCCTTAACGACGCCAGTCTAGTCCGCTAGATTCGGCATTTCGTACTAAGCGGCAAATCGTCTTATCCGCCTAATACGATTTTCGTTTTTTCCGCGACCCCGACGTTCCGTATTTATTAAACAAACAAAATAACTGTTTGCGCCGGTAAAACGCCGAATAACTAACGTTAGCCGCTCGCTACGGAATTGATTACGATTAATCGTTAGCCGCGAAAACATAAACGTCATCGATTGCCGAGCGTAAACGATCTGTGCACACGGCCGATTCCGCTATACCTATAGGATGATACATAATCCATCGGCCGAATTGTGATTACACGTTCGGTACGGACGTTTGACAAAATCGGCCCAACGCCCGTGTACTTAAAGATTTCGTATTACGGTCGCACTAACGACATTACCGCGCTTACGACGTGGCGTGCGTTAACGCAATTATATACAATGTACGTATATGTATATAGGTCCGACGTTAAATCTATCCGATGTACTTAACGACGGTTTTGACTATGCCGCGCGAACGTAATCGGATTTACGCGTCGTTTATTGCACTCGAATTATTTAAATCCGTATTAAGTACGCGAATTGTTTACAGCGACGACGCTATTCGGCCAAGACGACGACGACGACACTCGCGTCCGAACGAGTCGCGATTGATCCGAGAATCATCGTCGTCGCGAACGAGAACGAACCGTCCGTACGCTTCGTATCAATTAAGATCAATCGTTATCGCGAGTTTCGCGCCTTTTTCTAATCCGCCAGCCCGCGTATTTCGTTCGCGTCACCGGCGCGTATATTCGAACACACGTAAAATGTACGCGCCCGGGCGATTTAAAATTAACGCATAATCGAGATACCGTCGTACGCGAGCCCGTCGTCAATACTATTATATTACGATCGACCGGGAAATCCCGAACAATTTTACGGCTACGACGGCCGTTACGCCGTTTAATATTACGCGTACGTGCCGGCCGATTCGATATGTTGGGGTCACGACGACTAATCATTCCGAGGCGAACGTACGCCGTCCGAATATATATTATACCGCGATCGTTTAACGTCGATCGCACTTACCGGCCTGCTATCGCGTTACGACTTGGCGGATTACCGGCAAAATATTCGGGCGCGTTTGCGCCGTAATGTAAACTCCTGTGATCGACCGTTTTATTACGCCAAAATGGCTCCGGTCACGTCGACGTATACAAATAACCCGGACGTCCCGTGATGTTTTCCTATTGTTTTCGCGTTACGTTCGACAAAGTTCGCGCGGGCCGCGGCAATCGCGTACGCCATTATTATTCACGCGGTTGTCGAAGACTGGAAAATGTTTTGGGTGCGCACGAAAAGTGACACTCGTTGAAAAGTTCGAAAATTGCCGAGTCGTTTGCAATTATAGATAGGCGGACGGGCACGCGCAAAAACGTACGGGCCGCGGCGCGCCCGTGTGTGAAACGAAAATACCCGGCCGTATCAAAAACATCGAGACACTTTAGACCGTACGAATTTGGTGGACCGAATGTTCCCGATCGGTTCTCGTTGCACGCGTGAAAACTAAGAGAAATGGAGAAAGCGCAACTCGTATAACGCGCGCGTAAAAAACGTCCTCCAGCGCGATTATTCGTCGTCGTAATTGTACGCGACGTCGTCGTAATCAATAGCCGAATAATAATTCGGGAACTTAGCCCGGCCGCGCGACGTCGGTAATAATGTTAATTAGCGTGGAAAATGAAACGATTGCCGCGATTGTATTTGTGTCGCGCGTATAATGTACGCGCGTTTTTTTACGCGAATCTCCTTTCGCTCCCGGGGCACTTTTCTCCCGCGGGCGTTTTCAAGTGCCGTGGTTACTACTCGCGCGCGCCGCCGTCGCCATTTATTTCCGCGGTACAGTCGAAAGGACAGCGCGCGCGCGCGCGCCGAGTATACCACCGCACGGAGTTCGTAATAACATTCAAAGGGCGTCGACCATGCAAGGGGGTGGTGGTCAGGCTATATAAAAATAATAATCGAAGCGCGCGCGCGCGTATTTCTCGTTTGCGTCCGTGTCGCGGTCGCCGAAATGAAAAAGTCGCGTGTTTCTCGTCCGAAATCGATTGCCGCCCCACCGTCGCCGTATAATTTAGTGTAGCTTTTAGGTCTCCGCGGCGATTATCTCCGATTATTACCGTCCGCGTTCGGGGGTGCGGGACTTCAATATTATAATCTTTCGGAAATCGTTTATATCGCCGTAATATATACGTCGCGTAACGTACACCAAGTGTAACGTCTTTGAGGCGACACTTGAAGATCGCGTAAACGTTTTCGTTAGTACGACGAATTTGGCGGGTTTTGTGTTTAGAGCGCTCGGTGTCGTCTCCCCCTGTTTGCCACCGCAACGAGTGCACTTGAACGCGTAATATAACGTTACAGTTCGCCGGTAGATGTATTTATGCGTTCGCCGGTCGGGGTTACGTAGTCGAAAAGTTTCGCGCGGAGCGGGCGGTATTTTTAAACGAGCGTCGTAACCACCCGGTCTCTCGTCAACGGCCGTCCGTATATTTTCGACGTTTATCGCCGGAAGTGTTCCGCGACCAGATTATAATTGTTATAACGCGCCCGTTTAGCGCGGTACGTTTTATTCCGGGCCGCCTAGTGGAAATTGTTAACGAAAACAAAACGACCGGGCCCGCGTTCGCGAGAATAAACGCCGGGGCTCGATAAAGATCGCGCTCCGGTTCAAACCGCGGCGCGTGACCGGTTAAACGCGGACAAATAAAACGAAACGTACGCGCGCAAAAACGGAACGTTAAATATTTAACCGTACCCAACAGTCGTCGTAAAATCGTCTCTCTTATTCGCTCGCACCCGGCAGTAGTAGTAGTGTATTTATATATATATATAGCGAAAATCCGAGTTCTCTCGTACAGTTTATTCGCCGGACCGTAATAAGCCGCGCGCACAAAAGGATCTCCTCGACCTTCTCCGTCATCCTTACGCTCTCCACCCACCGTATGGCGTTCCCGACGCTCTTTATCTTCTAACGGGTCCGCTGTTGGCCCGCCGTGGTGGTGCGGGCGACGGAGAGGGAAAAATATGGAAAAGCGCTCGTTTTTCCGGAAGAGTTTCTTCCCGTCGCGTCCGTTTGTCGTTCCACCGCAATTGTCCGCTAACGTCCCTTTGAAAACGTCGTTCACACCGCCGGGCTAATTTTCGAGTGCCGCGGATCACCACCGCCATCGAGCGAGCACACGAAGAGACGGACTTAGTACTCGGCGACGCGACCGGACCCGCCGAACAATAACGATAACGCTATTTACATAAATACGTCTTTTCACGAACGCGTTTTGATATATTACTACTGCTACAACCCGCGTTACCGTATACGCGGTGTTATTATAATATAGTACATAACCGCGGTAGTCTCGCCCACTTACCGCGGTTCGTGCTAAACTCATTTTTCTCTCTCTTTGTACGCGCAACACGGACAATGCGGCGTACTCGTTTTCCGCTCGCGTACTTCGTTGGCATTTTCGCGGTCGACACCTCGACAACAACGGCCACGGGTTTACGCGACGCGTCGCGGCCAAAAGAGCAAACGGACGGACGTCAATCGCGCGTTTCAATCGTTTTCACGTTTCGTTCTCGTCCAGCTCCGTGGCGAAAACAAAACGAACGAACGATTTCAATATCGACGACGCTCCGCCGCCACCCCGCACACGGGCGTGTAGGCAACCCTCGTGCACGCGCGCGCGCGAACCAACTACACCACCACGGCGCGTGATTGACGACGGTAAGAGTAAAATTTCCGGAACGACGGGGCCCCGACGGTCGTTATACTTCTCGCCACGGTTACGCGCATCGACGACGACCTTGCGCGGCCGTTAACGAAACAAAAAAAAAAAAACGAAAAAAATTTAAGCGATCGTCGTCTCTCCTATACGGTTTCGACTACTTAACGATTTCCCCGTACCGATTATTATCGGTGCAGTATTATTAGTTCGTTTCGCGGTCGTTTCCCGGATATTTTTCGTTATCTACATATCGTCGCGTACGGTGTATTAAATTTTCAAATATTTATCGGAGGATTTCTGACGAATTGTTCGAAATGGCAACATCGGTCACGGACCGTATATTTTAATACGCGTTACGAAATAAAAATATAATAGCTTTATTCGGAGAACGCTGGCGGGCAGCGGCGACGTATTGCGGCCATAAAAAAGCGGACGCGATAACCCCGGCGACGATGACGCGCGAAATCGCCGTCGCCGAGTGCGCGCGTTCGTCGTTCGCGTATTTAAACGAGAAAACAAATAGGTCTTCCCGACTTTGCGAAATCGTCGCGCGACGGTTTTCTCATTATCGGCGCGCGTACTTACTACACGTATACACCGCCGTATTTCGTTGTCGAACTCTCGTCGAAAGACGCGACCGAATTAAAACCGACGATACGCGTCGATTACGTCGCGGATTTTGCGAAATCGTTTCCCTCTTTTTTGTCGTTCGTATTACGCAAAAATTCGTGGCCTCGCGATTACCGTCAACGATTCGAACGCGCACCGTACGTATATATATATATATATGTATATCGCGCGTCGTCGCCGTAGTATAACCGCGCGCGAAAAAGGCGCAAATGAGGTTTCGCACCGGCCGTGTTCGTATGCATACGTGTGTGTACACGCGTATATAATCGAACGTCGCCGCGGTACTTACGATTTCGGCGGCCGACTACGTGTACTAAGTACTCGGATACACGTGTTGTGTGTAATACGCGTCGTACTTACAAACAGTAACCGTGTACACGTGGCCAGCCGACGTGAATTTTGTTTCCGATGTCTTAATTTACGGACCGCTAATTAATAATAATATCGAAGACCGGTTGTTTTTAGAACCGCTAGTAATAATCGTGCGTGTATTACAGAGCCGTAGAAGTTCGGAGATTTAATATATGGAGAGGTGTGCAATCGACGTGCGCGTGTGTATAGTCGCCGCGTATATTATTCGCGTAATACTAATTAATTTGTAAAGTGCTATTCTATGTTTTACTTATTTAAATGTGTCAACCTGCGTAGTATAATCACGTAATTAAGGAATTTTAATGACGAGAGGATTTTAGGGGAGAGGAGAAACGGTTTTAATTTGTGTTTACGCGTTTCTCGGTCGCTTCAAAACCGTATTTAATTCGTCGTTAGCGCCACCGACGTAATATTTTATCACGTCCACGCGTTTTTACCTCGCGTTTCGTCCGCGCCGTCCCTCTCGTCGTGGTATTATGGTGGTGGTGTCGTCGACTTTTGGCTGGCGCGGCGAGGGAACCGCGGTCGAATGAAATACGCGCACGTACGGACGATAGGAGAAGGAGGTATGACTCGTATTTCGATCCCGTTTTTTTTTTTGTTTTTTTTTACGTCGTCATATTGTAAGTACGCGCGTATTTATACGTACATATAAATATCTATATATATATTATACCTATACGTAATACACGAACGATATTAAAAATTCGGCGCGCCGACCGGGTCGACCGGTTGACGACTGTAGCGCGAGATGGAAAAAAAAATAAAACGGGCGGCCAACAAAGCGTTTATAAATCAAAAAGTGACGAGAGAAGGTAAAAATTAACCGGAATATATATATATATATATATTTTCTCGGGGCCTTCCGTCTCGCTCGCGCACGCGTCTCTGTTCTTCGTGTATATATATATATATGTGTGTGTGTGCGCGCGCGCGCGCTCGCGTATATACAAAATATTTTACGACGACGACGACGACGAATAGATGGGCGGACACGCGGGTTTTATATATTTTTTTCGACCCGCGGGGTATGTTTGTTTTTACTGCTGGCGCCACCACCCGCTGCCCGGGCAAACCACTATCAATCATATCGCTAACCATCCGTATTATACGCGCGCGTATATATATATATATATATACCTGCGTACGGCTCGTCGTCGTTTTACCGAAATCGTTTTTATACACGCGTCGCCGTCGCCGTCGTCATCGTCATCGTCGTAGTCGTCGTCGTCGTTTTTCGATTATTTTAACCCGACGATTGTTTTTTTTTCCCTACCTTAATCCTTCTCGCGCCCGACGAAGCGTATATTTATCGTTATTATTATTACATAGACGACGTTCGGTATGTGATTTACATATAATATATTTAAAAAAAAAAAAAAAAACGAAAATCGAAAACAAAAGATCGGCCACGCTCGATATTGGGAAATTTAAAAACGCCGCGGGACGATCGATTTATTATTATTACGCGCACGGGTTAGGTACGTAAATACTCGAATATAGGCCTCTCCTCCTGTCATTCCGTGTGCCTATTATATATATATATATATATCACGTCGCGAATACTTCCGCGGGCGTGAATTACCGGTGCGTATGCGTGTGTGTTCGGGCGTCTTCGTCGCGTGTTTCGATCATCATTTAACCCGCCGTTCTTCTTTTTCCCGTTATTCCGGTACAAATCATATTTTTCGCCGCTTTATGACGTTTATCGAACGAGAAAGACAAAAAATGTGAAACGATTCTCACACACACACACACACACACTCGCGTATATATCTATATATACAGGTGTCGAAGACTCACGCGACACATCTCTCGGCGTATTTGTTCCGCGCAGAAGCCTCTACTCCCCGTGGCATACACGCCCTATGTTCGCGCGGCGTTCCTAAGCGAAATTTCCCCGCGTACACTTCCGTGGGCGCGCGCGAAATAGCGACGCCCCGGCGTACGTGTGTTTGGGTATATTACCGGATTATATCTTACGTACAAAGCGTTTTCGGGTGCGCGTCTTCGTCGTGTTTACACGGTACATTAGGTCGCCGGCGTCGACGAAAGTACAACACACACACTGCCGCCGGCACGCCTCATTGTATTTAGGATTTTATACGCGTATTTATCGCCCGTATTATACGTATATGTATATATGTACGGTTAGACATTCACACACACACACACACGAACGTAGTAGCAACCCATTACGCACAATAGGAAGAGAAACACCTTCTTCTTTGTCCAATCGACCGTGTCGCGTCCTCACCTCCTCAGCCCATGTTGTTGTGTAGCGCGCCCCGCAACGTACGGTATAATAATGTACGCGCGAAATAATAATAACACTTTCATAAGGCGCGCGCGCCCGCGCCGCCTTTTATATTTTTACACGGTCTACGGATTTTTAGGCGCCGTGTGAACATTTCTGAAAATACGCGTGCATAATATCATACGCTTAACCGCCGTCGTTTCCGATCAATGCGCCTCGTCTTCGTGCCACCCGATATGTATAAAACAAATTTTTTTTTTCGTACATTTTCCGAAAAAACCTCCGTATGATACCGAAAAAACCCTTTTGCCCCCATATAGAAGTAACGCACGCAAACTGCGTATTATTATGCTCGTTCGTTTCTATTTTCTCGCACGGAACAACGTGTTCCGCGTGATTCGTGTATATATATATATATCCAGATATATTAAGCGGGGGAGGTATACAATATTATGGTAACAACAATACGCGCTCGGATATTTTATATATATTTTTTTTTTAATGAAACTTCTTATATATATACATATACACGTTCTCTATATAAGAGTACCACTCGTATAAAGTCTCGAGAGACTATAATATATATATATATCATAAAAAAATTACCCGAAACGCTGTTATGTACGCTTGTTGCGTGCGGGTTCTTTTTATTATTATTATTCGAACACATCTTCGGAATATTGTCGTACCTGACGAAGTCGACAAATTTGTGTCGATCCACTTATAATAACGACTAGCGTACAACTTTTTTCACGAAGCTCGAAAACTTCGCGACTTATATACTCGTATATATGTATATAATATAGCGATCGACGTTCGATTAATAATTATCGGGACGTATAATGTAATCGTTGGCGCACGCGTAGTACGTAAATAGAACGAGGAGATGTTTTCCGGAAATGCGAAATTTTATAAATACGTGTAATGTTTCGCGCGCGTGCGGTGGTCCCATGCCGTTTGTCGCTTTACGGTTATTCTATTATAGTAATCTATACCTAATCGAATTTCGTCGGTTGTAAACTTCTTATCGTCGGAAAACTTTCGGAACGATTTTCCTTTAGTCTCCGATACCTAGCCAGATTTCCGGTCCCGGAGATAACGGAGTAACGTTCGTTCGATTAAATGTCACGGACGAATTATACCGGAACTATGTCTAACCAATTAAAAATATTAACCGTAAATACGCGTCCACGATACAAAAACGAAACCGTTTACGGCCGATATTCGTAGTTGGGGCCTTATTCCCGGCCTAAATCGCGCGCCGTTTATTCGCGAAACACTTTCGAACCGCAAACCGTTTCGTAAACGAAAACCAATTTTCGCTCGTTTTTGTTGTTATACGGCTTACGTCGCCGTAATTAGCGATTACGCGCCCGAACGAATATATTGTATTTAATAATACGCGAAACATACCGTTTGCCTTAATCGATTTCGTTTTAAAGACCTTATTGTACTCGAACACAATCGGTATATATATTTACGTATTAAACGTAAAATAAAACGTCGTGTTCACGTTTAAACCGCGAATTGATTTCGCCCAATACGGGAAAATTCGTCCACAAAAACTATAAGGGGTGGGTAGTACAACGCGTTCGTTTTACGATTTTTCGATCGTCGAATATATACCGCCCAATCGTCGTCGTCCTCCTCCTTCTCCCACGTGTACTACAATGTCATCTTTCGTGAATCGTGGCGGGCGTTTGTACGTACCACCGGACGCTTACGACGGCTCGCGGGTCCCTTGCCGTCCGTACGCGCGTATTCGTTCGCCGTTTAATGTACGCGAGTGCCGTAGACGAAAAAAAAAACCGGTCGACGGACGAGAATCGCGTACGACGGATCCCCCCGTCGTCGACGAACGTTTTCGGTTAGGGACGATTTTTATGTTTTTTTTCCCGTCGATTTACGCGAACAAAAAACGGCAAACGCTCGGGGCGCGTACACTTTTACCGTACGTGATTGTGTTTATCGGTGTGTGCAGCGGCCCAGTTCGTGATATATATAAAAATGCACAGCGTGCGCGCACACACACACGCGATATATAATACACTGTAGTAGGTGAAACGTTTCGGTACGATATCGGATGGCTTTGAAATATTCGCGATCGCGCGCACAATGGATAGATCGACGACGGGAATAATGGGAACAAATTATACGCGCGTTGTTCCGCGTTTTTTTTTTCGCCCACACGAAAACCGCGTTTGCATTGTCGTCACGGTCGGAATTTCCGAAACAACAATGCGCCCGATGTACCGCCGCGTCCGCGTGTAATATTATCGGTTCGAAAAACGAATAATAGAAAAACGTACTCGAAAAACCTATCGTGTTTCGCGCTCGCCGTAATGTTCCTTCGTCCCGAAATACAATATATATATATATATATATTTCCAGGGATAGAAACGAACCCGCGGTCCCGTTCGAATTCGGTTAAGTTCACTTCCGGACTTTGGATTTCGCCCACAAAACACGCCCTATCCCGTCCGTCGTGGGTGCGCGCGTCCGCGGTAACCCTCTTCCACTCGTCTCTCCGACGATAATACAAACACACACACACACACATACGGCCGCCGGTTTTCTCAGCCTGTATTAACGCACACGCGCACGCACGCATGTATTATTTATTATAAGGGTTGAAATTTATACGCCGCGTATAATGGAACGAGCGTTGGCGAATAATGGATCCCGGGCGACGTACCTACGTGCGTATGATGTGCGCCCGACGCGAGCGGTGTCGGCGGCGCAATGGGGGGGGAGTGTTGGAGTAGGGGGTGTGAAAAAGGGCGAGCAATGGAGCGTATTTACCGTAATAATAAAGTGCGAGATATCATGCACTCATCCTATTGTGACGATTAAAGATGGCTGCCACCGTTTAATAGGGTCCGGGGGCTGCAGCGTAGCGCGCGGCAGATGGTTTTTATATAATAAATATATATATATATAAAAAAAATTTTCTACGGCGGGATGGATGGGTGGGAGAACGACGACGAGGCGCTGATGATGATGGAGCGACGGCAGAGAAGGATTTCCGAATGTGTACGGCGACGGTCCGGCACGTCGTGTGTACTAACCGCTGTCGCAAAGACCTTAGCGGATAATATAGCGTGGCGCGTATATAATGTGTACACGTCGTCGAGCCAGACGAATGGCGCGAGTGTTCGCGAGCGCCTTCTGTCCCGTATAGGCTCCGTGGGTTCGGAAATTACGCGCGCGCCCGACGTCGTACGTCTATGTGTCACGTGGCGCGCGTACGCCGATAGTGTGTGCGTGTGTATGTTTACCTGACGCAAAATCAACGGAATGTTCGAAAAAATTGTCTACAGGCAAATGTTCCCCCAATTGAGATTTCGGATGAACGGTCTGAACGCCAAAACCAAGTACATCTTACTGCTCGATATTGTGGCCTCGGACGAGTACCGGTATAAGTTCCACAACAGGTATATAATAATATATATATATGTTCGGACACGTTATATATATATATATAAAATATACGAGCCGAGTTGAACCCCTCCTTCCCCCCCTGACGGCCTATAATTATGTACGAACACGCGACTCTTTTTATTATTTGTCGGTTTTTTCGTTGTGAATGTGTGAACCCGTATTATTTTTTTCGTGATTTTTAGTTTCTATTTTTGTTTTGTTTTTTTTGTTTTGTTCGATTAGGCGGATGTTTCCCGCTTACAAAGTCCGAGTAATGGGGCTCGACAAAAAGGCCAAATACATACTGCTAATGGACATCGTAGCCGCCGATGACTGCCGTTATAAGTTCCACAACAGGTACAAAAAGTAAACAAATTTCAATCAAACGACTAATTTTTTAGACGATATGACGCGGTAATCAACATATATATATATATATATTTAGGACCATTAACGACGAACGCGTAACGATATTATTACGCGTGTACATATACGGTTCGCCGTTAATTTACGCTTTATTTTCGTCGAAACGTCGCGTTCTAGCGATAAAGTCCATCACTACCTAACCGATCCGTACTGTTTCGTGATACTACGTCGTAAATTTTTTTGTTTTTACCGTGGAAACCCCACGTTACGATTTCGAGTTTGGCCTTTTTGTCGTGTTCGAATTTCAATTTCCTTATCTTCCGTACAGTACCGCTCGATTCGAAAAGTAAAAATCAGAAATAACCCCCGCGACGACGGTGTGGGTGGAGGAGGAAGGAGTTTGGTTGATTCGGCTCTCAAACATACGTGTATTTGATACCGTAACGTTATTAATGTCGCCTCGCAAAGCATGATCTTTTTTTTTTCAGTTAGTTTTCCTTCCTAACGTATTTTGGCCTAGTATAATAATTACGCGTTGTATCGTCGTAATAACGCGTCGGTAATTACGTCGACAAAACACATCTCGCGACGTTATATTATCGCCGATTTTCGTTTTCATTCGTCCGATTTCGCTTTCGCATTTTCCAACCTATTTCCTTCGTTTAATCGCATTAATACGTTCGATAAATTTACTAATCATATAATACACGAAATCCGACACCGTCCCGTAGTTGAATAATTCCTAATAACACGTTTGTGTGTGTGTGTGTGTGTTTGTGTGTGCGCGCGTGTGTGTGTGTATTATTAAATCGTTATTTAGTCGATGGATGGTGGCCGGAAAAGCGGATCCGGAAATGCCCAAGCGGATGTACATACATCCCGATTCCCCGTCGACCGGCGAACAGTGGATGCAGAAAGTCGTGTCGTTCCACAAGCTAAAGCTCACCAACAACATATCTGACAAACACGGATTCGTAAGTACCGCATATATACGTTTTAACAACCGTACTTCTATAAATCGCGTTGTCCCCGTCGCGTCGTCGGCGACCGTCCAATTTATCGTCGCCGTGCGCGCGAACGTTCGGCGCACAAAATACGAAGGTTCGTATATACGTTTAAATAAATACGTATATATATATATATTCTCGTTAGTAGCGAAATGTATATTTATTGTTTGAGTTGAGAGAAAAAAAAACGAAATTCAATATCGGCGTTCGTTTTATCGGTCCGATATTCGCCGGGTCCCGTGGACGTACGACGAACGATTTTATCGTGAAATTAATAGCCACAAAACGCGCGTACGTTTCCGTCAAAAACGAAACGTTCGGTTTTTAATGGAAACGAAACGGCTCGCAATGACGTCCCTCAACCACGGTACGCGTATGAAGCGTAATGTAAATCCGGGATGTTTAACACTGACTGTGCTGTTAACATTAGTTGGAAAAAAACGTACGCCGCAACGTGTTGACGAAACGTTCGATTAGATTTTCGTCGAAACGTTCTCATCACTGGCGTCTTATATTTTAATCGTACACGCGTAGGTCTATAACATTCGAACGTATACCGAGTATGCGTGATGTACAAGACGCGTTCTAGAGGGTAGTCGTTGTTCTGTTCACGGGTTTCGACCCATAGACCAAAAAAACACAAACGTGTCGCCAATAGTTGAATATATATTAATTTTCCGAAAACCGATCGGAGTTCGTTAGTTGACTGTTATATGGTTTAGATGGTTTTTTTTCCATGGTATCGACAAACCCTCACTGGCCCGGAAAGCCTGAAGGCGGCAGTACTTCGGACCAGTGAGTCGCCATCGTTTATTGATAAATTTAATATCAAAAGTCTTACAAAAACGATCATCCTTAAGGGTAGGCGAGCAACACAAGCTATCCCCACGTTGTTTTACCTCGTCCGCCGTACATCGAATCTAATTCACAATAACCCTTAAGAACTATCACTTCTTAAAAACTATCACGTGAATGGTGCGCGATGATAGGACAATACCCTGTCACAGGGCAACCATTTACATCATCCGCGCGAATTAAAATAAAAAGAATACAAAACAATCTTTCTTCCCCTATTTAGCGGCCTAGCCGCCACCTCCCCGAAGTTTAGATGGTTTAAAGCGATCTATTTTTTTTTCGTTTCGTATTTTCGTCGCTTAACGCGGGACGTTTTTATTTTTTTTTTTTATAGTTAAATCGTAACGGTCGAAAATCGAAACGAATTTTCTTCGCGACGTAGGAGAAACACTTAATAGTCCGAATTCGGAATTAAGTTACGTTGCACGGGTAGTACGGCGTTTATTATTGGACCGTCGCGCGCGCGCTCGCTTAGGTTAGACGGCCAGAAAACCCAAGAAGCGCTCGGATGGATGCGTCGTTGTGTGTGGGAATTTCGTGCGACGGAAACAGTCGTGGGCCGGTTATACGTCGCGGTCGTAAACACAAAACAGCGACGCGCATTTTTTTCGGTTTCGCGTATTTGTTCGGGACGAAAAAATAACGACGGAAAAAAGACCGGACGGACGCGCGCACGAACAAATAAAAACGACCGCCGTCGACTTTCCCGCCGCGGTTGGTGGCGCACGTAAACTCGGGTTCCAGGGGTTCAGCTGTGCCCGGCAAACAGTAAACGTACACACACACACACACACACATACATACGTAACGCGTACATTTCGTCGGTTCGTATACGCGCGACAGTGGCGGCGGCCGATACATTGTCGTTAAGTGTTTTCACGAGGGTTTCGTGCGAAACGAGTGGCGGGAAAAACATTCCCCGTCGTTGTTTTACGCGTGTATACATACACACACACACACACACACACACACACACGAGACGTTCGTGTGTGTATTTTTTCCCGTCCCGGGGGTTGACACCAAATATTTGCTCGTTCGAAAAACGTTCGACCCTTTTGTATAAGACGACCCGCCAAACAAGTAAAGTGCGTGTGTGTAAAAATCGGATGTCGCTCTACGGGCGAAGAATCGCGCGTCACGGTAAAAACAAAACGAACGGTAAAAACGCGCCAACGGCGCCCGTTGCCCAGCGGAGATTCGACGCCAGATACGAGATTTTTATAGATGTTCAATTAACGGGTTCCCGCTGAGAGCGCCAGACATTTTTCTATTAATTAGGGTGCTGTCGCCAATAGTCATTAAACGGTGGCGGCACACGATGAGGGTAGTCGTCGTCGCCGCCGCCGCCAGACGAGACTGCTGAGTGCTGCCGCTGCCCAATCGCCGCCACCGTCGTCGTCGTCGTCGCCCTCTGTCGCCTTCCGACACCTTTTTAAGACGCTTAGGTAGTTTTACCTACACGTGTGTGTATATATATATATATATAGGAATTTCGTGTTTTTAAAAACAACCCCCCGGTGCCCGACGCGCCGCGCATAGACAAGCGCTAAAATGTCGAATTTATGGGACCGGGCGATTTATACCCGTGTAAAAGCGGGGTGAAAAAAAAATTAAAAAAAAAGATAGGGCCGACAAACGCAGTTAATTTCTGCCGCGTTTATCGCGAACGTTATATCGGTAATATTATACGCTATATAAAGGTAACTGCGGGCGCTACTACGGTATTAATAACGTCGTTTTATACGCGCGCGCGCGCGTATCATGTAATACCGTCGCGTTTTTTGTCGTTTGTTTCTCGACCACGCTCGATAAGCAATTCGACCACGGTGTCTTATCCGTCAATCATCTATGTCGATATAGTGTGCCGAACGTGTGTATATCCCTATATCCTACAACCGTATTAAATTATACGTCGGTGTTCGACGGAAACGTATACGTATGCTCGTCGCGTCTGTTCAAAGATATAAATGCGACGTTCGTACGCGGCGGGGACCCCCCCCTATCGTTTTACCCGGAGAGGGGTGAAAGTATTTGTTTCCCAATTTTCCCGAAAGTGTCGCACGTCGTGCGTGTATCGCAATATCGCGTACGGACGGACACGCGATCCGCGGCAGTCGGGTAGGACGCGTACCACCGCGCAATTTTTCCCCGTGCGCGCGCGCGTCGAAAAAACCTAAATAAGACCCGCGTCGATTTCCATTGTCGCGTCCGACAAACGGAATACCGAATAATAAAATCGAAAACGTATTACAGCGACGATAATGCTCTCACACGTGTATATAACGCGCACGGTCGTATAATATATATATATATAACAGTCGCGGTCGACCGAGATACCGACGATAATAATAATATATACGATACCGTAGTCCTTTGCGAGGCGGCGGTAACGGCGGCGGCACTTTGGTGGATGACCGTTTGACCGGAAAGTCGACACGTATTTCTCGGCCAGTACATCACTGGTGGCGGCGTCCTTTTTTCTCTCGTCCCAAACGAAATAACACATACACCCCACGTGTCCCTTCGACAATATATATATGTGTATAGGATCGTTTGTGCGTATGTGTACCTGACACCGCGCCGCCACTGTGGCCGTTGGTGGCGCCTGCGACTCGAGTGGGACTGTCACCTCTGTCGACGAGCCGACCATCGTCGTGTGCACACGCGCACGCACTAATATATTACGCACACGTGTTGTAACAATCCCTTTCATTTTACGCGGCAACTATTTCGTACGCGCCTAAACGTACATATCGTACGACGCCGCGCGCGCCGAAGTTTTTCGGCCGAGGCGCCGCCGGGCCCCGACGGATTCTGTGCGGGGGGTACGCGCCGCGCGAAAAGAGGAAGTCCAGCGACGGGGCCGACCGGATTTTTGGCGTCTGTGTGTATACACACACGAGTACGTCATAGATTCCTACTTGTCGAGTCATGTGTGTATATATATATATATCGTATCGTTAAGTGCGATCGCTGCATGACGGGCACGTGTGCGGAGGATGTTGTCGCTAAAAGGATTTCGCCGCGGCGTAAAATATTGTTTGCGTATCCGATTCGGATTTTCGGTGTTACCATAGCACCCGGCGAACAACGTCTGGCGCGCGTATACGGTGAGTAGAGGACGGACGCGCTAACGAGGGGGAGGGAACATGACGACGCGACGCCAAGTCGAGTGTGTACGCGTAAACAACGGGCGTCGCGTCGATTTCCGCGATTTATCCACCGCGTCCGCAATTTTCCGGGCTCTTATCGTGTGTGTGTGTGTGTGTGGGTTGGTCCGCGATCGCGTACAACTTTTTCCCACGCGTTTTTCTATACACTTCCTACCGTCCATGTCGCGGCGTCAAAACGCTGTTCAAATCCGCGACGTCGCTTCCGTTATTTATTCGCCTTATGTTTACTCGACGCGGCTCATCGTGTACCATAATATTCTCGTACGATGTGTATATATATATATATATATATATATGTGTGTTTATACGATTGTCGCTATTATTATTATATTACGTAAAACACGTGTAACGTCGTCGCGCGGTTGGTATAACACCGAAACTGGTTTCGAAATTACCTTTAATATCAATTTAATTTTCTATTTAATTTATGGAAATTGTCGGGAGCGCACGACGAAAATCTACGCCGATTATGTAACACGGGCGCCGAGCGTATTATTATAGTCGCGTCGCGCTCGCCTACGCGAAAGTTTTTTAAAATTAATTGTTCTCGTTAAAATCCCGCCGGAATACCCCGCGTGTAGTGTCTAATTAGTAGACGCGTTGCGCGTACAACAATATAATCAAATCCGAATACGATTAAGGTGTGTAAAATTAATTTCGGACGATTATATTACACGAATTAACGGTTTACACGGCGCGCTAGCCGTAGAAACGCCCGCGTGTTGTTCGTATTTCGTCGCGCGAAATAAATACTACAATTCCTGTAACGCGCTCTCCCGTGTAGTTACCCGGCGGCGCTCGTTACCGCTTAAACAAACCGTCGACAAATCTCGGCCGTCACGCCCGGAAAAAACGAACGGTTCTCCTCCCACCCCGAATCACCACTGGTCGCACAACGATCATCGGGCCAGGTCATTCCGAACACCGCGGAAACCGGCGGATAACGGCCAACTAACCGGGCCGGGTGGTAATTGTTATTAGTCGCCGTAGAATTTACCGGATTAGCGTTCGTGTAACGTATTGTTCGGGCCGGCGGACGAGCGAAAAATTAGCTAACGAACAGTCCGGCCTCTCCTATTTTATGTACTCGTCCCCGTATATTACCAAGACGGCCCGTTATCCGGCGGTCGACCCTATTCGCTTCGTCTTCGAACGGCGTACCGTGGGGAAAAAAAACACCCCCGACCAAATAGGTATATATATATATTCTTAATAATAATTCGTAATATAAAATAGTCGCGCGAATCACCACGTGTGCGTTGTGCGCGCGTCCGCGTATATTGCGAGCGCTCCCGTTTTCCGCTCTACCGGATTTAGACGCCGACACAATAATAGCGTCGGCGGCGGGGCGCGCGGCCTACACAGGATCTGGTGGGCGCGTATTGTGCGCGATCGTACAAATACGCGACGGCGGAGGTCGTGGCGACGGCGAGCGAGGGGGTGCGGCGAACAGAAAACGAAAAAGAGATAACATTTTTCGGGTAGGATTAATCGCGGGCCACCGGATTTTTGTAATCGACTCTCTGTACATAATACGTACTCGCGCGCGCGCACACGCACCCCCCCATGGGAATATACATATACGCCGCCGCGTTTCTAACGCGTATATAATATATATATATATATATATATATATATATATACTACGTACGAAGTATTCATAATATATAACCCATCCCGCGCCCGCGTGTATAATGTTATTAGACCGTACCGCACAAACGCGCGCGCCGCAGACACGAGTAACTGTTGCGTGAAGACACGAAATCCCACTGGGAAATCAATGTGTGTGTGTGTGTGTGTGTGTATAGTCCTTCTGTGTACGTTACGGCGAGGGAAAATAAATTCGAGACGCTCTGGCCGCCGAAGGACATCCGCCGCAAAGTGCCTGCCGCGGCGGCGAATCACGATGTGTATTATTTATCGGCGATCCCGGGCCTTTTACGTACGGTGGTAGTAGCAACGAAGGCCAAATTTGTTTTTTCGCGTGACGCCGTATAACACCTAATACGCCTCGAAATGTATCCGCCGGTTTTATTCTACGAGGCCGCCGATACGACGGGAAAAAAACGTCGTATCGGCCGCGTATGTGTTACTTATGGATACGATAGAACGCCGTCGAATCCTCAAAAAGAATATATATATATATATATTCGTTTCCCGGATGAATACGACATAACGAATTACTTCGAAACTCGGCCGCGCGCCAATTATACGAAATCTCGGCGGCGGCGGTTCCGTGTTCAAATTAGCTTACTAACATCGGCCCGAGTACGTATTTGTAAGAAACGCGCGTCGTAAAATGTTCGTGTATTTCCATATTGCCGCGGGTGTGTAACGCGTCGTACTCCGAATTCGTGTACACGTGGCCGCTAATCTATATAATGTATATTTCGGTGGCGGTGGAAACACGCACGGACTTCCGGGCCTCGATAATAAATAATAAGCGTGCCGGGAAAAGAAAATCGATTCCCGGCCGAGAATCGGGCCGCTACTACTATGTACAACGGTTGTTTGGATCATGTCGTCGTCGCCGGTACAATTCGTTTCGGGTTTTTTTTTTTTTCGTCGTTAATCGAAACGACGACGATTTCTCGAATATCGCCTAAGACGAGAAGACGACACCGGGCCCGGGCCGGCGCGCGGCGTCTCCTTGTTATGGTAATCCTCCGGTCGTCTCCGATCGGATCTATTTCACGGCCGACGGAAAAAAAAATGACTACACGATTTTTATTAGCGCCGTAATAATATGTACGAATACATTTTTCTAAGGACGACGTGTTTTCCGACGACGTCGCCACCGCCGCCGCCGCTACCGCCACCGGTGGGGGTATAAAACGGCGCACGGGCCGGGACGCCCAAAGGGGATTATCCGGGCCACACCCTCCATCGTCGAATGGTCATTCGCGGGCGTTTTAGACGCGTGTTCGTTTTCACACCATCTAGATAGGGTTCGTGCGCATTGCCCTCCCCGAGATTAAGCGTATAAAAAAAAAGGAAACGAATAATATCGCCCCCCCCCCGCACACAACCATTGACCGTCCGCGCCCGTACGTTTTAACGGTCGCGCGTGTTTATTATTCCGTTTTAAATAATCCCGCCCCCCGGTTCCCGTCCGGGCAGCCCATAGTGAGAAAAACGCGGGACAATCATGGCGCCCCCCGACCATCTGTCCCTCCCCTCGCGTTCGTTATTGCTTCGAAAAAACTCCGAATCACCGAGAAACCAAAAACGGGCCCGTGCTCGCGTCTCCGGATTCCGAAAACGATTACGAAACCATCACGCGGCGGTACCGGTCGGTGGTCGGTTGTGTTCGCCGACGCCGCGCGCGTTTCAAAGCGTAACATTATACGATCGTGGTGTGGGCCTCGCGCGCGTTCCCAAATAACTAATATTACACGACCGTAGTTAGTGACGGGTAAAATATCGACGAAAAATCTTTCGATTCCTCCTCTCGTTCGATATCGTCGTCGCCATCGATCGTCCGAGAGAAAACGTGTCACAAGCGGTTGCATTTGGTGGCCGTCGATTAATAAGCCGCCGCTCGTTGTTGTTCGGACCCCGCGGTATTCGATGACTGCAATAGATAACCGCGCGACGGCGGCGGCGGCGGCGGCGGCGGTGGATAGTAATCGTGTGTCGCGCGTCCTTTGTCGGCGTCGCACGCCGCTGCCACTGCCGCCGCCGCCGCCGCCGCCGTCGTCGTCGTCGTCGTCGTCGGTCGAAAATTCGTTACCGAAAATATTTCCGGATTTTATTGACGTTTTATATAAAGGTAAAAAAAAAAAATAATAGTAAAAAACGCGACTATACGGACGGAAAAAAACGAACATTAAAAAAAAAACGGACCAACACTCGCCCGGAAAAATAAAACAACAGAAACGGTCGTAAAACACATCGTATACACACACACACACACACACATCTATATACGCTCGGCGAACAATGAAGAATTTCAGGTTAATTGTCCCGGCTACCATAATAATAATGATAATAATAATAATATAATGAAAACACACGAGGCGTATTCTGGTTAATTAAAAAAAAAAAATAATAAAACCGGGGAAAAAACCGGAATATCGCGCCGTTTCTGGTGGCGGCTGCCATATAGTCGAAGGAATCATTCACACCGAATGTTTCTTTTTGCGTCGAGTACTACTCGCTCGCTACACACGCGCGCGCGCGCCCGCGTTATTCGAGAAAAATATTGTCGCCGTCGTCAGTGCCGGAGATAGACATCTGTGTGTATGTGTGTGTTTGTACCTATATAGGTAGTCCCCGGGTAAAATGTTAATGCTGAAAATTAAAATAAACGGATAATAAAAATAAATCGTCTGTCCGTCTCGCCGCCGCAGTCGTCGTCGTCGTCGTCGTCGTCGCCACGGAACGAGATCCGCGTTTTTACCTACCCTATTGTATTTAAATGAAGACCTCGGTCTCGTGCGCGTTTTAACGGAATGAAATCGATTTCCCCTCGTCGCCATCCCACCCTCCCCCGCGTCCTTGTTTGTATACGAAAAAGATAAAAAAAAATTCCAAAACACGAAATACATAATATATGAACGTAATGCGTACTCGTTCCTATATGTACAAACACACACACACACACACACACACACACATATATATATATATACAAGCGACGCGATGTATGAATAATATATTATATTACGCGTGCGTATGTGGGGAAGCGCGGAAGAAAATACCGTGGCGCCCGACGGCGCGTCTCGTTAAAAAAATACTTAAAAATCGTGTACGTTCGTACTAAACGCGTATATTCGTTAAAAAAAAAAAAAACTATCTTCCACTAACTAATACCGCGTGGCCAGGGGAAAGTAATTACCGCGTAATTATACGTATTTTTCCGTCGAAACGTGTATGGCTTTAATAACGTTTATTTATCCGGACACTACCTAATAATAATAATAGTCTAAACGGACGGGTCACTGACAATAATACCACGCGTATTTAGTAGTAGGTAGGGTGTTTTGAAATTCGTACACGACCGTTAACCGCCGCCGACGACAAATTATGAGAATTACCGCCGATACGGCCGAGGGGTTTTTTGTCCGAAACGGAGTACTCGGAAAACGCGTAATTAAAACCGTACGTTCCGAATAATTGGAAAGTATTTTTCGAATACATTTTATACCGATCTGTGTGTGTGTGTGTAATGTGGTGTGGTCCCGCCGCCACGTTCGTGAACCGAAGACAACGTAAAAGAAAATAAATCTCGTCGGACTCCTCTGTCTATTATTTCCGTCTCGCTAATTGAAAGGTGAGCGAAAGAACAACCACGGCGGCGGATACACGTCCAATTATTATTACGCGTACGTGCGTCATTAATTCTTTTGGCGCCTTACGCGCGTGCGCCAACGACGACGACGAAAAGACGCTAATAATCGTACGTAAAAAAAAACAAAAAAGGTGCATCACGTCCTCCTCCGCCGGTACCCGTGTGCCGGTCGTTTTACGACACCGCCGCTGCCGCCGCCAATTATACACGCGGCGACGGCGCACGAATATTATAATAACGACAATATTATCGTTTATACGTTTATTATACGAGCGGTGTCGGTATTGTAACGAGAACGGAAAACGCGACGGACGTGTTTCCCACGGGCTAGTTCAGTGGAAGACGACCACCGCGCCATATCCGAAATACCCGTGTGCACGCGCTCGCCATCTTATAAATAAACGTATTCGCGATATTGTACCGTCGTACTGTTTTTACGTTGTGACGGCAGGCGGACTCGTAAGGGTCGTACAACCGTGTACCGTCGACGACGAGACGACCGCGTACGGGGGGGGGGCGCCGGTTACCGTAAAATGCGTGTCCGGTCGGTTCATACGCGATCGTCGGAATCGCGCGGTAATAATAATTGGCGAGTGTTCGCCGACTCTCCCCGCTCCTCTCTCGTTAAAACGTCGGCCGCGGTTAAAGGGACGAGACGAAATCCGGCCGGATCGTATACGACGGAAATCGTCGTCGCCGGGCTACACTATCCTACGGATCAATAACGAACGTATTTAAACGTGTCGCGTGTATAAAAATAGACGCGCGTACCGGCGTGCGTGGCTACTGGCTGGCGCTGATGCCGCGCACCCGACGACGACGACGACGTGGCCGGTTGATAATGTGTAAAGTACGTACGTCGTTTCAGCATCGGCACCCCTCCCGTCCGCCCGTATTTTATTATATTTATATATATACACACGCGTTTTTTGTCGGAAAACGACGGTAATGACGACGGCGGTCTATGGCGAACGTGAGGATTTCAACAACGGGGGCGGCGGGGGACGTCCCGTCGTTTTGGTCCGTCGTCGTTGTCGTCGTTCCGAACCGGACCCGCTCGCGCCCGGGTTAATAACAATAAAAAAAGAAACGAGGCCTTGTACATACACACTCACACACACACACATAAACGAACGTGACAGAGGAGCGAGAGAGAGAGAGATAAAGGCCACCCGAACGATATTTATATGTGGCCAATAAATAACGCTAGTGTTAATGGACATAACCCTATCTCTTATATATTGTTTTTTAGTACTTTCGTATGTATATTATATACGCGACGCAGCTACCTCAGCAGTAGGTGTCATTAGTCGTGTGATAACAACCGAACGGTCGTTGTTGTTTTTCGTTGTTTTTTTTTTTTTTTTAGTATTCGTCCAAGGTGCGGCCCCTTAATGTTCACACGCATATATTTACTCGGTCGTCGTCGTCGCCGCCGCCGCCGCCGCCGCCGTCGTCGTCGTTGTCGTCGTCGTTTTTTCGTTCGTATACGCGTTATTTTTTTATATAATTGGGATCGGTCCTTTTGTTTTATCGTCGTCGTTTTTTTGTCTTCCGTGCCGCGCCGCTCTCTCAAAGACGGTTTTTTGGCCCCCGCCATCCCCCAAACCGCGTCATAATAGTATTCATTCCGCCGTCGTCGCGAAATCTATTCACGTGTTTATTACGTAATATTTATATACTCGTTTCGTCGCGTACACGACGGTACGCGCGTTGCGTATTATACCGTATTCCGTCGGCGTGTGTGTGTGTATACATATATTCGTATTAAAATAATATATACGAACCGTCCGCGCGTACGAAAGAGTGAGTACGAAAGGAGGACGGCGCGTCGAGTCTCCGGGTCCGAAAACGAACGCTAAGAGACTATATTATATCGTCGCCGCGCGTCCGTCCATCCCCTCGTACGTACGACGACAGCACACTAATCGGACAACGTCTGCGGTCGTCGTCGGCGAGTATACAATAGTACAATATTATTACGCGTGACGGACGGACGAGAATGGTGGATCGGGGACGAGCCGAACGCGGCGGAGACGACGACGACGACGACGACAACGACGACACGCAAACGGTGAGAAAACCGGCGGCGGTGCCGGCACGTTACGTGCTTTGGGTGTGAGAGTACGCGTCGTCTGTCGCGAACCGTTTTTTTCCTCTCTAGTTAGTCGCGCGTGTTATTATTTCGGCCCGGCGCGGACGTCCCGTCGTCGTTTCCGAAATTTATTCTAAATATCCCGTCGACGGCGTTTCGTTTTTTATACTCTTTAATTTCGGTACGCCGTCGAAACTCGAATTTTTTTTCGACTTTTCGATAGGCTATATATATATATATATAGTGTAACGTTTATATATATAAAACCGTACACGTTTTTCGACGTATTGCCCCCGTCGTCGTACTCACGATTTTAGGACTCGACGCCGTATAAAACTCGAATCCGGAAAGTGACCGGCCGGGGATTAATTTATATGTGACGTGCGCAGCGGAGTTCTCTGCGTAACGTAACGAGCTCGTCGTGTAGAGCATAAGTAACAACGGCCACGAATCGCGTACATACGCGTAATATTTTTTATACGACGCGCGTTATACATATTTATATTATACGATAACGTTACCGTAACGACGACTAACACCGCCGTCTCGTGTATTATTGGATGGACGACGGACGCGGGCTTATACTAACTCGTCGACCGAATCCGATTTGCCAGTACGCGTTTTTCGTTTCCTCTCGTATTCGATCACACTGTACGCGCACCCCCGACGCTTGTTCGATACCAATAGGTACCCCGTCACGACTTCGACACCAACAACCGTCACACACACACACACACACACACATTCACACGCACACACTTGTTTATAATTTCAAAATGAATGTATTGCTTGAACCCGTTATTGTTTATTAGGGTTTAAATCAGTTTTCGCTACAGACCATAAACAGACCTATCAACCGTTTCCACAGATTTCCAGAGGTACGTAAAATATTACATACTATACCAAATACCTATTAATAATAATAACGACTATTTCTCGATAATACTTCCCTCGCGTGTATATCACTCGCCTACTTGGCCCAATATTAAACGGACGACGAGCGTGTGTATTATATCGCTTTTTCTTTTCTCGTTTCAACAATCTATATTTCTCGTATATCTCTCTCTCGCCCGCACACGCGCGCGCACACACACACACACACACACACACACACACACACACACACACACACACACACACACTACTAACGCGCGCGTAAACTCACGACGATATTATTATCTTTTCGTTTTAACGAGATAAATGCCTCGGGGAGGCCACTGTTGGGGTTATGATGAGAGGTGGAGATGGTTGGACCCGTAGTGATTAGACGAGCGCCCGCGTAGCCGTGAGAGATTCGTGAGAACGTGCCGGGCACGGAGGTAGGTCTTGTTGAATGGAAAAAATAAACACGACGCGTCGGCGGCGGCGGCGGTGGTGGTGGTGGCGCCAAATGACGTCTGTGTGTCGTCCGTGTGCGCGCGCGCGTCCGATTTGAATATAATAATGATGACGCGACGGCGCGCGGAAACGATTGTCGTCGGCCATATCAATTATATATATATATGTATATCCGTCGTATATTATCGTCGTCCTTTACGCGGCGGCGACCGTCCATATTATAAACCGACGGCCGTTTCGTCCGCGGTTGCGGTGTTTTTCCTCGTCGCTCGATCGCGTGCGCGACATGTCCGCCGTACGGTTGTAGTCGTAGTAGTAGTGGCACTCTGTGTCGCGTCGTGTCCGCTCCGTCCTCGGCGTAATATTATCTCGCGCCGGCCGGAAACGAGAGGGGTTTTTCTTTTGTTCGCGTCGTGTCTCCGCTCCCGGTGCCACGTACGCGAACACGAATAATCACCGGGCTATATTAGTGCGCGGATGAAGAAAAGCGGCGCACCGCCGGTGCGTGGTCCGTGGAAATTTTGGTTTCTGTATCGGCCGAAGCGCGGAGGAAACAAAAAGAAACTCGGTAGCGAACGGCAAAAACGAGGGGAAAAAAACCCGCGCAGGCGTCTCCACGCCCGTGAAAGCTCGCGCGCCGCACACCCGGCTCGGTAGTATATGGGAGGGGATGGCGTGCGGCTGGGCGATGGGAGGGGACAGGAGTTAACGGATATCATGTGTCTCCGGTCAAACGGAACGCGCACACAAGGATAATTGGACACGACCGGCGTCTAGTCTTTTTACACACACACACACACACACTGTGGTCAATACGCACGAGACGCACGCGGAGAGAAGAGAGTGGACCGTCACGACCAGTTCCCCCTTCCCGTTCCGCCGCGCCAACGTATGTCGTTCGATTTGTTCAATATCACCGAGTATATATATATATATATACGTACACGGTTTTTTTTTTCAGAGTTTTGTCCTCTCCGCTCGTCTATACTCACATACTCGCACACCCGTATATATCGTTAGGTTTCTTCTCTTCGGTCCGACCGCCACTAGCACGACCCGTACACACACACACACACACACATAACACCGTCAGAGCCGGCGTCTTTTGTGGCGCCGCTGCCGCCGCCGCCGCCACCGCCACCACCGCCACCGTCCGACCGTGATTTTCGTATATAGTATAAATGTATACGCGGCGTTCGAATTGGGAAAAAAATATAGTTAAACGAGTCGAAAATTTACTTTAAAAATACGAAAAAACGAACGAAATTCCTTTCCCGAAAATTCCGAAAAATATCTAAACGTCTAATCGATCTAACTAACGGATTCTTTTTAACGTCACACGATTGCTTAAAACCGACAATAGTTCGTTTACCGGCGGCGGTCCTATAAACGTTATTACGGACGAATACGATGGGTGTTGCGTTCGTTTTCGTCGTAATTACGAGATTTATTACTTCGTCGCGCCATTTAAAACGTCGCTACCGTGTGCGCGTCGTAGTTTTCGAAACGGCTACAATTTTACACGGCTTCCGTTCGAGCACATTTTCAAATCAACGATAACCGTCGACGGGAAACGTTCGGTTTTGCTTTTCGCTTCAACGTACGGCCGGCTATATGAATACTTTCGACTAAACGACTTTATATATCTAGTGCCAGCACCCGGCGTACGTGTTGTAATTACAGCCGCCCCTATTGCAAAACCATTCGAACGGTTCAATAAGCGAGTGTATAAAGTACGCGCGCGTTATTCCTTTAGATTCGGCGTGACCATTCCGACACGTATATTGTCGCCGATAATTTCTCGAACGGCCACGTTTTTCCGTATTATTTGCGCCATCGACGCGCGTGTGTACGTCGAATAAAAACGGTCTATCCCGTTCCTAACACGTTTGAGGAGTCACCTTTTTAGTTCTCTCCCGATATTCGAACGCGCTCTGTATGTGTATATATATATATATAATTACTATCGATAATCGTATTCCGTCGTTTTTCGATTTTCGTATAATTCGTTTATAGTGAATATAGCGTACAGGTGTTACACGATTTGTATCGGACCGCGCGATCGGAAAACGTCCGTCGATATTATTATTACCGCGGACGACGTCATCGCGCATATTTAGTGGGTTAGGTTGACAAAAACTATAATAGTCCGTGTATATTATATGTATATCGTATACTTACGAAACCCGTAATTAGGTTTATCAAACCGAGGAGAAGACCGCGTTTATATATGTATAATACGCTCGATATATATATATATATATATTTATCGCTACGGTTAATTATTATTCGTTTATAAAATATGTAAACGACGCGACGGGTATTTAAAAAAAAAGACCCTGTTATTAATCTGTTTTTCGAGTTGTGTATATTTTATTCGTTATCTTTTCGTACTTATATTATGTCACGATATACACGACGATTACGCCGTTAATAATAATAATAATCGTATCGTGTATAGGTGTGTGTGTGTGTGTATATATACGTATATAGAATTTCGAATAAAATAAAAAAAAAATACTAGAAAAAAAATCCCCCCGCCGACCGACCGCGTCGTCGTTAATTATTAAAAAAAATCCTATTCGTGAAATTAATTACGACGTTTTGATGTTATACGCAATACGTATTTTTACATTATCAGTGGTCGTCGTCGATTCGTTGCCGGAGTAGTAGTAGAGGTAGTAGTAGTAGTAGTAGTAGTGATGTGTACGGACGGGGGAGATGGCGGCGATTGTGCCGCGTGCGGGGCGGTGGGAGGCAAACGGTCTTTCGGAGTTTTCGGTCGGAACGCGTTTTTTGTTCACGGCGTCTAATTGGACAATTAGAGTGGTTAATCGTAATTTATACGTACGCGCGTCGGTCGGTCTCTCGGCAACGGCCGTCGTACGCGCGGCGGTTGTTACATATTTATTCGCGCATATTTACGACGCGTACCCGAAAACCCGACGTATAGAGAAACCCAAACACATACACGACCGTATCGTAATTGTATATATATATATATATATATAACGTAGGTATTGTCGCGATACGACGCACATATATAACTTGTACGACCGTTTTTCGGGGTTGGACGTAACGTCCCCGTAATATGTATATTTATCGTTTTCGTTCGCCGGATGTGACGTTCCGCATTTTGTCAAAGCGTCGTCGCCGTTCGTCTTATTACGAACGTTTTTAATAATTCAAACGGGGCCTTTTATCGCCGGCCAATCGCCACCTGTGTGCCGCTCGACGGCCGCCCGCGAGACACACATCAGGTGCCCTCACATATATCAAACGGCCGTCGTCCCTATTTCTCGCCGCCGCCGCCGCCGCCTCGGCGACGTTTATTATACGAACGTAATAAATTTTAATCTATGGCGCGTGTTTTTTTTTCTTTTCCGTCCCGTTTAGACAATATTGAACTCGATGCACAAATATCAGCCCCGGTTCCATCTAGTCAGAGCCAACGACATCATCAAGTTGCCGTATTCGACTTTCCGCACGTACGTGTTCAAGGAGACCGAATTCATCGCCGTCACGGCCTACCAAAACGAAAAGGTATAAAATATTCCGTTAGTATTTCCGTTTACGCGACCGTATTCGCTTAGTCGATAATACACGCGTCTCCGTTGTAGCGTGTTTGCCGTAGCCCGTTTACGAATCGTTTTTGCTGCGCCCCCTCTACACCCCCCCCATTTAAACGAATTTCGTTGGATTCGACGAGAAACCTGCCGCCGTACATCTCGTCGCCATTATAATACCACCTCGGTTTCGTGAAAATCCTGCCGGTCGTTTCGAAAACGAACTCCATATACAATTTATCGCTCCGGGGCCGTACGTAATAATCGCGTTTTGTGTTTTTTTTTTTTTTTTTTTGTAGATTACTCAGTTGAAAATCGACAACAATCCGTTCGCCAAGGGATTTCGAGACACCGGCGCCGGCAAACGGGAGAAAAAGTGAGTGGTTCATCAAAACGAACCGATTTTATATTTACACGTACACGATAATACGAGCGCCTGTAATGTACGTACGCTTATAACGTGGTGTACAATCAACGGCGGCGCCATTCGGGCGGTGCGGCGTGTACGCGTCGTCGAGGTTTCGGACGTTTTATAGTAGCCCGGCCAGGGGGCCCGTTTACGCGGCGTCCTAAATTTTGTCCGTAGTACTCCGAGCCGTGTTACGTAATGTTACTTTCTTAGCGTCTTTTTCTTTTCGGGGCGTGTATATGTATATTATATGTAGCGAAACGACGATAGCGTCGTTGTTTCCGTTTAAAACGCGTGTCCGGTTAAACGGCCGGGTCGCGTCCCACCTCACAGCCGTTATACGACGACGCCTTATACGCATATGCCATTTACGTTCGACGAGTTAAACGAAACCGTTTTTCGTATAACTATATATATATATATATATGTGTGTGTGTATGTAGACGTAAACGGACGAAAACAATTCGTGTCGCCGCGCCGTAGTCGAAATTCTACCCGGAAATTGACGACGACAATAACGCGACGACGATCGGAACACGGGCGCGCGTTTCGTCGTACGATTGCCGCCGCCACGCACACTTTGCACGCCGTACCGGGCAAGTGAGGCGGAATCGTGAACACGATCGACCGCGATAACAAAAAATAACAAAAAACTACGCGCACGTCGCGCGTGTTAAAAATACGAAGCGATAATACGATTTGTACCGCTGCTACCATTATTTTCGTTACCGATCGGAAGTGCGATTGTTAAAAAATACGTCCTCGACACTGCGTGCGCGCGTGTGTGTGTGTGTACGCGCTTTAAAGCGCGCGCGCGTTTTACGCGTTACAATTTTACGCGGTCACGTCGCGTGTGTACGCCGAATAATTGGCCACGCGCGAGATAATCGACGTGTCCCCGTGAAAGCGTTCGCGCGCGCGCTCGAAACTACCGAAACGCGGACGACGAACACACCACGTATCCGTCTAAACGAAACGTTGTTCGTCAATTCGTCGTCGTTCGTGTAGACCACCACCACTACCGTCGTTTACCTATTCGCCACGATAATATATCCGCACCGACCATCCGGACGGCGGCAACACGTTGCGCGCTGCCACCCTCCCCACCGCCGTAATATTAATTTTTAAAAACGGAATTCCGTACGTTCGTATAACCGCCACGCGACACACGCCGAACGATAGGTAGATTAACAATTCGGAAGACGTGTCTAATGTAAACATTTTGAATCTCGAATTGGATTCGTCGTCGTTTGTTGCCGAACGAAACGCGCGCCCCTAAACAATCCGTTTAAAAGGACTTGCGCACCCACCGATCGTACGTATCTCGGAATGTGTACCGACAATTTCGCTATATAATTTACGATAAAAACGGTCGTCCCGTGCCGAAGTCGAGATATGTTTCGAAAACATTTCTCGAGCCTATCGGATAGATGTGACGAACGATTTTCGTTTATTCAAATCGATGTGTCGCCCGGCCACGTTAAGTCCGCCAACATACGATTTAGACGCTTGTACATAATACGACGACGTATTATCGTCGTATATTAGTCGTTTATTGATTTTTGTTCCCGACAATTGTCGTCCACCCTTTTTTTTCCTGTCGGTACAGTTTTAGTTGACGTTTTTTTTTCCCCACAATACGAATGTAATGATATGCGAAGCGTCGTCGTCACGGGATAAAGGTCAAAGTGAGTCGGTTTCGTGGCACGTGGTGGCGGGGTGTGGGTAGGGGAGGGGTTAGCCGCGCACGAATTACTACACGGGCGGTGCGTTCGCGTTTTTTTTTTTACGGTTTTTTTTTTCTAACTGTATTAGCCTTTGTGCGTGTAAATGTGTACATGTGTATGTAGATGTGTATATATATATATACATACATTTATACGGTACGACGAGGAAGGGCTGGTTTACGAGCGGTCGGGAGAGGTGATGCAGAAAGGACGAAAAAGAAGTAGTCGCGTGTGAGAGAGTAAAAATATAGAGAGGAGAGAACCCGCTAATGACACCGCAAAAGGTCGCGTCGGGTAGTCGTCCAAATGCCTTTTAATTTAAAAAGTCGACGCCCACCGGATATAACCGATGATGACGATAATAATAATACGCGACGGCCGCCGTTATTCGCGGCCCATTTAATTCCGCGCAAAAGGCTAAGCCTCGCGCGGGTTACGCGTTTATACGGGCCGTTTGTGTGTGTGTGCGTGGGCGCGCGCGCCCACGGTCGGTGAAGGGTTTTTTCGGGACTAAAAAACCGCATAACTCGAAACATTTTAAACGTTCCCCGAGGATTGCGCCGCCCGACCAGCGTATAATTTCGTCGCCGTGCCCGGACTACCCTCCCGGGGGTTTTTTTTTTTCGTTCTCTTTGTGTTTTTCTATAAAATTCTACCGCGTGCGCACACGTTACGATACAATACCGTGCGCGCGGTCGTGTCCGCACGGACGTCCTATACGAAAAACATCGACTCGATTTTCGTGCGGTAATTTTTATTCGGGCGCGTTCGAAACAAAATGAAAACCGCCGCGAAGCGAAAACGGTCGAACGACGATCGAAACCTCTTTTACCGGGCTCGCCTCCCTCCTTCCACCCCATACCCACACACACACACACACCATCAATTGTCCGACGGTGGTGCGTACGAACGAAATACGTAAAAATCCAGTGTTCGCCAATAAAGCGCGCGGTACCGTCGTGTTTGGCCAATGTCCACCGGAAACGATTCATTTCGCGACGTCCGTTATTCGGGACGAAAATTAACGACACAATACGTAAATTAGCGTTCGTTATACACGCGTGTATATCGTTTACGTTAGATAATAAACAAAGTACGTCCGATAGAGCTCCAAAACTATAACTCGTAATCAATATATTGGCGCGTGTAAAATGTTTGGCTACCGTCCGCGCGCGTAATTACCGCTGCCCATTATTAATTACGTACCGTCCGAATTGGTTACGACGACTGTCAGTGCCGAACCCCCGGTATACGGTACGTGTATTATA
>JAIPRN010001771.1:0-39485 GCA_025469175.1 Geopemphigus sp. TES_GeoC_2020
TTACGCTTTAAGTATTAATGAAAATCGCTAGTGTAGATATTCGAAAATCGAAATGTGAATTTGGTATTTTCGTCGTTGTAATCCACGTATGAACATTTCGATAAACGTTTTACGCGCTAGATCCGTTCTCGTCGAGACTACGTTTTTTCCAATTCGGTTAAATATGCTTCGGGAAAAAAGTTGGCCGATTATATTTTCCGTCCAGTTTGGACATTTAAACTTTCGGCTATATTGTTTTGGTAAAAATTGTTCGGCAGCGAAAGGACACGTTTCGATCTATACTGCGTCTGGATGGGTTAATGCCGAGGGTTGTATGATAAGTACCCGTGTTTGAAATAAAAATACATTTAAACCTAATTGTTTGTTCTATATAATTTCCTTCTCTATACATTTCGTCCAACGATATTATAATTTTTCCGTCCATAAATCTTGTTAAACCATTTAAAATAGGCCTCCGTTTTCAGCGATGACTTCCTCGTTTGATGTGAACCGCCGCTCGCCACCTAGCTATTTTTTCATATTCGGAAACAAACAGAAATCGCCAATTCTCAAATGTGGAGAATAAGACGGTTGAGGTGGCAATTCGTAGCCTAATTCGATCAGTTTTGACGCGGCGGATGAGCGTGCTGGCGCGTCATTTTCCGTACGAACAAAAAAGTACAAATGTTTAAACGTTTCGAGGTCGTGAAAAAAAATGTACACGACAAAAGTGTTTGAAATTGTATCGAACAACAACGTTGAAATTTCGTATCAGTGATGTCAACTGGTGTTAAAATCGGGTACTTATATCATACAGCCATACGTAATTTCGCCGAAATTGCATGGAAAAACGCGACATTCCGAAGCGAACGGGCACACTTACACGATACACGTAGTCGGTAGCCGACGTACGTGATTAATTTGCTTCGACGTTTTTCGTGCCGACACGAAGCGAAAACGACGTCGGCGCGAAGCGAAAACGGCCGGAAGGAGGTAGTCTACGTGGCCGCCGCCAATCGGTTTTCGAATATTTCCGACCGGTAGTTTTTTACGATACGAACGTACGCGCGGCGGCAGCGTCGCCTTATCGTTTCGCGCCGTCGGACGGGAATAACAAATTAATGCCGTTACAAGCGTACTACACGAAATCGATCGGGTGATTTGTTTGTTTGTTGTTTTTTCGATCGTGCGCGCCTTACGATCGATCACCGGCGCGGAATCGTTCGACACGCCAACGTGATAAATCTGTAGCTTTTAACGGCCCTACGGACTACAGAAAATGTAAGTCGATATACGTAGCGCCAAGGCTCGCCAACGTTCGTTCGTTTCGAACGAATTTTAATCGCGCGTTTCGCTTGTTATTCGGCCCATTTTCGATTATTTTTACGATACATAAAACTCAATTCCGAAGGGTCTACACAACACGTGTACTCACAAATTATATATAAAGCGTAACGTTCGTTTACTTTTTGTATCGCGACGAGGATTTATCGTCGTCAACAACGCCATATATATATATATATTATTCAGGGTCTGAGATGATCGATTTATAAGTTGAAAATTGAAATTAAAAAAAAAAAATGTTCCGATCGAAGGGGTGTCTATTGCGGAGACGACGTACGTGCTGGCTTATGGCGTATTATCGTTTCGAACGCGAAACCGACCAATAAATCACCGGATCCGAAAAACGATTGAAGCTATCGGTTAACGTACACTCCCTCCCCCTACCTTCCACGTTCGCTAGTCGAGAACGATCGTTCGAGATTTTTCGCGATTTTTTCGAAAACTTTTAACAAAAATGCCCACCGTCGACGACGTACCGTCGTACGATTTGCGTGGCGCGGGCGATTACAATGCGCGCGAAACGCGTCGGACGTTGGCGTTGTTTACAAACCGATAAATTGTCGGGAAAAACGAAAACGACAAAAATTTACTTGCGTTTTTAACGCGTTTATTACGAGTTTATTATATAAATATAATATTTAGTACATTTTGTAGACCCGACAGAACGACGATCGGTTAAAAACGTTATTCGGGCGCGTTTCGTGACGTAACTACGAATATTTCGATAACCATTGTCGTTGAAAACGTCCCATTTTTTCGTCCGCGTAGCGTCGAGAAAAAATTAATAACGATAATTCACGCCGCCGTTTTCCGCGAGTACTATTATTATTATTATTATTATTATCTCGCGCACATAATCCGAACGTATAATCCGTAAATCGTATTATTTAACGAAATCGTTTCCGTCACAGCGGGTACGTTTACGTATTACGGCCGCGTAAATTATCCGATTGTAATTAGTTTTACTCTCGTGTACGGCCGATTGTTGTCGCCGCGTTGAACGTAACGTCGATTACGTAAATAAATCGCGTAGAACGAAATTTTTTCCCGTTGTTTAACGCGAGATATTTCTGGTTCGTGCCGACGCGGAAGGAAATAGATCGCGTTTTGCCGTTTCCGAAAACGCGTCATTATCGAATTCGATTATTTCGTCGCTATCGAATATCCTTGGAGGGTTCTATAGACGTTCAACAACGGACATGTATTTGTAAATCAGGCACGGTGTACCATACTTGTATGGAGTTTCATTCCGCATAATGGCGCGTTCCGGAATATTACCGTAATAACCTAACGCGCGCTCGAGACAGAACAACGAGTTAAATAAAGCGCCACGAATAACGTATTAGAAACGTGATTCCCGATTTATTTGCACGATTTAAATGGCGTTTATTGGCGGCCGTAAAAAAAAAATTCGAAGCCGTTGTAGACCCAATCAATTATACGGGAGGGACGCGCGAATCAAAATTCGAACGATTTTCAAAAAAAAAAAAACAAAACACCGCGTCGGATACAGTCGTACCAATTGATAAAAGCCTTTTGGCGACCCGTAAAATTAACCTACGATCGATTATTTTGCAGACAAACGTGTAGAGTGTCACGTAACGCGTCCGGTAGAACCGTAAAAAAGTTTCTCGTATCCGAATAGGTTCGTCCCGGATCGTAACGTTTTTTTATTTTTTATTTCTTACTCGACGATTTTATCGTTTTCTGTCTTTTTTATTTTAATATCGATACGTATCGTTCGTAATAATATCAGTAACAATAGTACAACTACGCCGTACAACGGTGTCGGATAATTCTCGCGCGTTTTTTTAAGAAAAACGTATTTATGATTTATGTTCGTGTGTATAACGATAGTAAAGTCGGTATAATAAAACGCCGAGAATGCATAGGGGAAGTCTTCACGCCTCGTTAGTAGATTTCGTCGTACAATATTCAACCCTAGCCCGTTGTAAACGGTACCGCGAAAGAATAATAAGTATTTTTGGGTTTTTCTTTCTTTCGTAATTAAGAGAGGTACGATTATTTAATATACATACATACATATATACATATATATTTATATGTATAAAATAAACGTCGAAAAACGATTTTATTATGATAATATCGTATTGTACGAGAAACTTTACGTCGCCGTTCATTTTGGAAATTAAATTTAGCGCGGTTCGATGTTCACCCCGGGAACATAATAACGCCGGTGTGAATAACGATAACGCGGTTACGAAATTCACCAATGTCCAACGTGTAAGAAGTATTAGCGGTCATCTGTATCCTGCGCGTGTAATCGAACGAAATACTTTTCGGCCGATTAATTCCGTCGACTATTCCAATCGGTTTTTTCGATTCATTTAAAACGGTATCTTCGGAGATTATAATACGTTAACGTCGTAAATATTTCGCTAATAATACATCGTACTAAAACCGTACCCGGCGGACGTTTCCACCCATATGCATCGTTCATTGCGAACAAGTAATTTGTCCGATACGTCACGATAATTTGCGACAATTAACGTATTAGAGCCGCTTAGGTAACAATAACCCGGTGGACGAACACGTTAACCGTTTAAAATTCTAACCGACTTTTGTTCGCGAATCGATATCGCTTTCGTTTTCTCGAGATTAACGTAATTGTTCGTAAACGGCGGTTGTATGCACGAACGAACTTCCCGTCTGCGACGGTCAGCGAGAGGTGCCCGTTACGTAATGCCGACTCGATTGTAATTATTGAAACTCGCTGACCGTCAATACCGCGCGTAATATACAACAACTAGATCTCTCGCACGGTGACGGCGGCGACCAGCACTCGATACGTCGTCAACCGTCATGAAAAACGAAGCCAGTCGTTGGTAAAGCGAGACGACAATAATAATACAACGTGCGTTAAAAAAAACCAAATTAAAAACAACGCGAAATACGAAATAATACAAAAACGAAGAACGAACAATACGCGCGAACTAATGGCGAGTAAAAGTAAAAAAAACACACACGAGTCGTACGGCGATAGCGAGCATGGAATAAAGACGTGCTATAGAATATACAAACGTTCGACATTTATTAGAACGAGCGCGCTCTATTCCGTACTTTCGTACGGTCGTATTTATTATTATTTGGAACGACGATATAGTTTATTGATTACGTAAAAAGGTCGACGGCGATAATTAAGTAGGTGAATTGTTGGCGTGTACCGAATGGAAACGCTACAGAAAACGTGTGTGTGTGCTTGTGCGTCTTAATAGTTATTGCGCGGCGTCCCAAACCCGACGATTTCGTTGTAGGGAGAAACACGAGCCGAAACCAGGGACGAGTATTGGACGTCGGATAACGTGTCGATAATTTTCGAAAATCGTCGTTTCGTCTTACGAAATCTCGAGGCGTTCTATAACACGACTGCGTGTAGTTTTACCGTTTTATACTTTGGAGGCGTTCGGTCGACTGCAAACCCAATTATATACAGTCGGTGGGAAAGACGCGCGTCGTACTATTTAAAAATCACGGGTCAAGCCTAAAAACGCGAGAGTATTATTAATATTATTATTTCGTTTCGCGACTAACAGTCGTTTAGGCGGCCGGTTAGCTTCGTCGATTAAAAAGGCGGCGTTTTTCGCGCGCGTTTATAATAATACTGTATGACAAATATGACGCGCCCGGAGATACATTTGTTTCGTATTATTCCGCGAAGCTTAAACGTCACGTTGTATTGCCGCGGTACATCAAACGCGTATATACGTATAGTTCTCTAGTTGACCACCCAACATAAAGCGTACTCCGGTTTACGAGTTTTCGTTTTATATCGAAACGTTCCGAAAACGGTAATTTTCGCGTTCGCCGAATTCGTAACTATCGTTTGATTCGACCAATAATATTCCGCACGTACAGTAACGCGCTCACCGTGGACGTCGTGGTAGCCGTAATCGAATTTGAGCGAAATTGTTTTTCGAAGATACCCGCGTATTGTCGCCGCTGAAAATCGGCATATCGAATAGTATATCCGTAGTCCGTACTCGTCGTTCATTGAACCACTGGGCGGCAAAATATACGCATTCGCGACAATCGTGACGTCACGAATAAAAAAATATAAAAAGAAAACGTACGTTCATAAATTACCGCGACGGCGACAACGTACCCTTGTATCGTGTCGGACTGTCATTGTACGTTTTTCTCATTCGCTTTTGCGAAAAATATTCAGTTTACGAAAACACAAAAAGGAAAAATCGTTTCGACCCGTTTTGGGGTTCGTACTACTAAGCGATCGATTAGAAACTGTTTTCGACGGAACACGAGACGCGCTGAATTACAAATGATTATCTATTACGTACGTATAAACGAATATTTCGTAATAATAATGATAATATTTTATCGTTACGCTCTCGAGAATTCGCGCTCGGACCGCCGAGAATTATCGCGCCGGTAGCGAATTATTAACTTATTTCGAATTTCCGACGGTTTTCCGGTACGGAATTATGACGACCGCCAAATTGATGATAACTACGCGTCTTACGATTATATTCGTGTTTGGTTGTTTTTTTTTTGTTCGACAAGTCGGTGACGGAGTTTTCAAAAAATTGTTCTCCTTTATTGCGCGAAACAGTTCCGTTTTCGAGCTTAATCGTTATTTATGCGAAATATTGCCGGCGTCGGCCACCTGTTTTTTTTTTTTTTTGGGGAACGATGGCGTATTCGATATAACTTCGTATAAAACGATATTGTATAAGTTTCGTTTTTTCATAATCCACTATGGCGTTCGCAAGAACGGTCAATCTCTCGCCTGAGCGCGTACTTCTTCTTACGCTCCGTTCGGACTTACATTTTTATTCATACACACCAGTCGTACATCGTTTACGAGTACACGCTAACGGAAATCGCCCGTTATACGGTAAATTACGGGCGTCCGTGCGCGCTCGAAAATCGTTTATTCATAATTCGTTCACGTATTTTGCGCGTCCTCGCGCGTTTCGCGAAACAATTAAGCATCGGATTATTATATTCGTCCGTGGGCGAATACGGCGCGCGTAATAATAACAACAACGACAACGCTATAATTATTATACGGAAAATCACCGGAGGAGAACAAATTCGGGAAAACTTTCGAAAGGGTGTCGACGACGCGTTTTTGGATTCGTGCCATTATACGCGCGCGCACCAAAAAGCCTCGACCGCCTCGATAATATTATAACGAATTAACACGGATCGCGTCCGTGTATAAAATGTACCGTCTCCGATTTCTCGTTTCGTCACGTCGAACGCCGGATTCCTATTGCCATTTACGGCGCTAAACCACGAACCGTATCGTCCGTTGCACGACTGCGCCGTCGATTCGTCGTCGTCAGTTGATTTGGTACGTCCGGACGATAACGCCGCGTCGTTCTTAACGCGTTCGACGCACGTTTGTATAACGTGAACGCGGATGGGTTGGGGTGGTGGTAGGGGGGAGAGGGACGGTGGTCAACGTTTGACAGAAAAAATCCGGTACGTTTGAAGACCGCGACTACGCGAGAAAATCGATCGACAACCAGAGTCGCGCGGTAGGTAATTATTATTATTTTTTTTAAACGATATTGATCGAACGACGCGAACGCAATTCGTTCGACTGTCGACCATTGGAGAACAATGTTTTTCGTTTTACGATTATACGTTTACGTAGTTTGTAAAAAACGCGCGAGTACTATATATTTGTTCGTTGGATCCGTGTAAAACGAAATGGGATTTTTATCGGGCAATGACCGTTTAGGTTTTGTTTATTTCGTGTGTAATTTTTAAACCACATGTCGTAAAGACGTAAACGATAGAAATGTTTTTGAATCCCATCAATATTCGTCGTATTAAAGAAAGGTTTTAGTCAAAATCGAAAAAATTTTTTTTTTTATTTTGCTTTATTTTCATCTTTAGGGTTTTGTAAATGTGTAGCCAAAAGGATAATTCTCTATATAATTTATTTTAAGATTTATAGCGTATTAGACGAGAGAGTGCGTCAGCCAAAAAACAGGTATAAACGCGTGCTCGGAGAGGCTTTGATGGAGGGGTAATTTTCACCGCTCACGCTGTGTATCAACTACTGGTAGTAAGATTGTACCTATCTCAACATGCTCTTCGAGGATGAGAAAGAAACCCTGTGTGATTCTGGAATAGCTGATTAGATGTAAGTGTCAAAAAACAAACATTACTTACGATTTTTTATTTCTCTAACTTTAGACGCGTTTTTCTCGAAACAACTTTTTTTGCACGCCGAACACGATTCCGCCTCAACGACTTAACCGATTTCTATGTTTGATGGCTCAAATAAAAGCTTATTCAATTTAAGGGGTCTTTAGGAAGCGTTTAGAAACAAATTTTTTTTATTATTGTTTTTTTAACGTTAAAGCGAAACAAAAAAACGAAAAAAGAGGGTCTCCTTTTTCGTAATGGCCGTCATTTCTTTTTAAAAATCGGAAAATCATAAGGCCTCCCAAATTTCATCTTTTTTAAGAATATTTTTGGTTTTTTTGTTTCAAATCACTTGTTAGAGCCGTAGAGTGTGCAGTGCATATTGCTTATCGCCGCGCACGGCTTCATTCAGTGAGGGCTGGAGCCGCCATTTTGACTTTTTTTTTTGGAAAAAATGTTATTTATATTTTCAAATATGTACTTATAAATGCAATAAAAAATTGTTTTTTGAAAAAACATTCGCGTTCGCTCAAAAAACATCACGAAATAACGTTAATTTTTGGGCCTTTTGACTAGAACCTCCCCGTAAAAATAGTAATCGAACACAAAAAGCGTACGCGCCGTTATGAATATTTCGACAAGTGGAAACGATTAAATGGAACAGATTATCAACCGTGTCGTTTTCTATAATGTGATTTTGAAAATTTTAAATTCCACAAAATCCTTAAACGAACGAACCGAGAATGTTCGAACCAGCCGTGACGGGTGTTATTGGAAATTATTAAAACGTTTTAAATTCTCGGTACCAACGTTAAACAAACGAGTTATTTATATCGTATAAACGTGATAGTATTACATTTTGTTTGGCAGCCGAACTATCGACGAATGCCTTTAAGGGTCGAAGGTTTTAACGTCATTATACTTAGAGACGTATATCTATAAGCCCGAAAATGTATATATGTTCGTATCGGAATTGATTTTTGTACGTCGTCTGTTATAGTGCTTACAGGGATTTACGATATTATTTGGAGAAAATGGGCATTAGCGTTATTGGATGACCACTCACATAATTGCCTAAATTACGTATTTAACGATAACGCGCACGCGGGCACACATTCTCGCACACTTAAACAATTTATGATCAACAATCGTTTTTCGTTTATCACGTTTAAAGAGTTAAAAGTATTTTGGACTCGTTACATAATCGCTCGTTGAGGTGAAATACATCGACCCCATCCGAACGGCCGTTCGGGTGATCGACTAACGCGAATCGCGTTAAAATTATTTATCCACGATTTACAATATCGAATACGTCTGAGAGGCTCGGTTGAAAAAAAAAACTAATAAGTTTCAGGAAAATAAGGAACACATCGCGTTACACGTAATGTAGTAGCGGAAACGGCGAACGGCGGGCAAATCGTATTCTGCGCAGTGTAGTAGTGATGAAGGCCGGTGGTGGGGGGAAGAGGGATAAAAAATAAAAAATAAAACGCGTTTTTGACAGGGCGCGCGTGGTGTTGGTGCGCATCGTAATACCAAAGCGTACCTAAGCACACCACGGCGTGGCTAAATTTGGTACCCGACTGTAATAGCGTTCCCGAGATTTAAATAACGTAAAGGCCGTCGTCATAATATGATATACGCGTATTACGTTTCGTTTTTCGACAAAAAATAATATAAAGCATCACGAGGGTATAGGTAGGTGTATGTAAATTTGTTACTTGATTTATGCAGTCCAGTCGAGAATATCGTTGTTTGAAATTGTGTAATATATCTCACCTACGAACAGAAAAAGAAAAAAATATATACGTATATAGATAGACGCATTCATAAATATTTAAACGAATAAAAATCTATCGTTTTGTTATTTATAGAAATACGGTTGGACGTATCCAACGTTAAAAACAATTCGGGAATCCGAGGGTTTTTAAAATATAACGGAAAATTATTCCGTCGACCAATAAACATATAAATAAATATTTATTAATATTGACGATACTTGTTTACCCGCGTTTTTATTTATGAAATCAAATTGTTAGAAATAATTTTACTCCACTCGTACAAACACCGAGAAGGTAAAAAACCGCGTGTATTTTTTTAGTTAATCGTTACTGTTCAAGGGAAATGTACCGTCGTTCCGAGTACCGACGGTATAGGTCTGGCCGAATAATCCGTACGTGGGTTAATCCGGTTCCGTGTGTATACCTATGTAGAATATAATGTACCGATTTACGAACGAAAAGAACCATTCGCACCAATCACGGGGGACGGACAATATCACTCAGACGCATCCGCATTTCGTATATTTCGGCAGATTTTTAAGAACGTATTTAATATCTCTCGAAGACAAATACGCCTTACACGGCGTGTGTGTCGAATATTTTTCGCTCAAACACATTGACGCATATCGTTTTCGTCGTTTCCAATAGTGTATCGTCGTACATTTTTTCGAATAAAACGCGCGTGTTCAAATCGTTTTTGAATTCGTTCTATTTATCGATTATTGACGCGGTTACTGTTGTGAATCGGACCTCAATGTCTGAAGTGTTCAAATACAAAACAAGTTTCGTTTAAAAAATTAACGTACACGTTAGTACGCGGGGGGCTTAAACATTTGCGTATTCGTATTTCGGGCACTTTCTTCGACCGTCCCGTCGTGTTTTCTACGACGCGTGACGGCCGAGTCGCTCGTTACGCGCGTTCCTCGTCTTCGCGAATAATTTCTCAATCGGACGCGATGTCCACGCGCCCACCTCTGTGCACGTACAAAGAAGTCCGCCTCGCGTTTCTCCTCCTCCATTTTCGCGTTATTCGTTCCCGGGTTTCCCCTACTGGGTCCGTGGACATTACGCGCGTATCTCTCTATACGGTGTGCGTACGTTGCGACGTCAATTTCGCGTTTCCCTTTCCGCGGCCGGAAAAACCGCCTCCACCGACGGAGCACGGTCGCGTTTTTCACGCGTTCAGTTTCGTTATGCCAGTTATAACTGCGGTCACGAGCACACGGACATGTTTCACGCCGCGGTAACAGCAGCAGGATCGGCGGCGGCAAAAAGTGTGGTAGACGTCAACCGTAACTGGAACAACAACTACGACGACAATACCGTGCGCCATTTATCGTGAAACTCGCACCGGCGCAAATGGCCGTTGACACGTGTCGATATTCGGTAAGAGAAAAACGCGATTTTCGTTATCGTCGTCGAAGCGTACAACAGCGGCGGATATAACGGGAGACGGATAGACAGAGAGACGGACTTCGCGAATATCCTAAAGATATTAAAACGTTTTCGGCGCGACAATTTCCATACGTATAAGCGAACGAAATATTTTTCTCGTAAAAATCAAAGCTAATAAACTACACTATTTTTCGTATACTATAGGCCGCGCAATTGCCGTCTAGGTTCCTATTTTCGTTTAATCGTACGAAATTACGCATTTCCGATTTATCACGCGTTTATCCATTATCGGTCCTAATATTTTATAACTTTCGCTTGGTCGCGATAATGTTCGCAACGAAAACACCGTTTGGCCTAACGTTTTTCTAATTTTGTTCGGTATCACTCCGTCTCGGAATTTTACAAACTATCGTATCGGTTTGGTCATTTTTCGGAAAAAATATTCTAACGTTCGGCACGTTAAATCGTCGCGACCGTCTCGGTTTTTTCGTTCGGAAAAGTCGTATTTTATTATTATTATTATTATTATTATTATTTATTTCTGACGCTTTTCGACAGACTAGGCTCCATACAATATATACGTAGTCACGCGTGTTGTTCATTGGTGGCGGACGACTAGGTCCGTTTTTTTCTATTATTCCGCGTACGCGTAAAATTCCCAGCACAACGTGGCGAATAATATTCGCTCTGGATTTTGACGATTGTAAAGCGGAAAAAGAACCCCCGCCGCGTGATAAAGAAACCACCGCCGTTCTAACAACCGGCACTATAACGTCACTTATCCAATCGTGTAGGCTGTCGAGTCGCGTGCGACGACGATTTTTACACGTCCGGCGTATATTTCGACAATGTCCGGTCCGAACGACAAAGAGCCGCGGGAATACGAAATTATTCGACGCGTTTTCCCCCGTATTTTTTACCGTCTGTTTTTTCCCTCTTGGAAACGGCCCGTCGTCGACACAATTCGTTGCGAACGAGATCGGTCGTTTACGATTGTTGGTCGTCCCGAACACGTTTCGCCCGTTACTCCGAAAATACAAATACGTTCGCGACGATGTAGACGGTAATTTATTGATCGATCGTCGAAAGCTAATAGAGAAATATTTCCGCGAAAAATAAAAATCATTGGAAAATAAAAGGGAACGTATTTCGCGTTAACCCGATCCGGCGGAGGGTTTTGGTCGTCGTTGTCGGCGTTTTTTTTTTTTTTATAAATCTTCGAGACGGGACGAACTTTAGACACGGATATGAATTATCGCCCCATTGGGATACGCGGGAGAGTAACGGTTTTTCTTTTTGTGTTTTCGTTTCCGTTTTAATAATCGTCGGCCAATTTCGTATTTCTTCGACGCGTCGTATACGTTAGGCCGTATGTTCTTAGGTTTCCGAAGTAGTTCAGAGACGAAACCTAACCGGTGGAACGTACGCTCGGCAATACGCGGCGAATACGTTACGTTCTCTATCGTGTAAACATGAAAACGACGGTAATTCGTCGGAGGTCGTTTATTTTGCCGATTCAAGCGAGTGTTCTATTATATCGTTTAGTTTGTTCCTCCGTCTGTAAATCGTATCGTACAACAATCGTTAGAATAATAACCATGGAAAAGCTTTCGTACGTGTCCCGTAAATACATTTGAAATCATTAACGTTACATTAACACGTTTAAGCACTAACGAAGAATTAATCCTACGTTTATTTTTAAACAAACGAAAAAGGCCGATTTTTTACGCGACAAACTGTCGATCGGCTTTAATCGTCGCGTGTCGAATAAAATAAAAAAAACGTTAAACGCGACACCGCGTTTATCAATTTCGGGACGAATTCTGCGGATAAATTTGAAAATAAATTTATAGACATTGCCCGCCTATTATAAAAACGTATATCGCGTACAGTTTCGATGTTTTCCTCTAGAAATTCGCCGAAACATTCCGTTCAGTATTAAATTTTCGTCACAAAACACCGAGACGTGTATCGACAAAATAATAACGTGTATAGGAATGTAAAAAAAGCACCAATAAACACGTGATCAATAAGAAGTAAAGTTGTTTTCAAAAAGTATAGTATCGCGCGAAAAACCGCGGAAAGAATCGTAACAGTGGCTACACGAATTCTAGCGATACTCGGTTTTAAATAATCACGATATTTTACGCTCAACATAAATACGAGTGGCGTGATATTTTTCGGCCGCCTATGTTTGGCCGATCGTTCGAAATCGCCGTTCGAATTTATCGAACGACGACGATTCGTAACATCGCGCGATCCTTAGTCGATTGACTAATTTGTAATTGATTGACTATTCCGAACGTTTGACTGGTCACGCGTGTACGTCAACGTAGGCATTATCGTTATTTTCGCTCAGCGCTATCACATAGTTATCGCGTTTGTATCCGAATCGTATTTAAAGCGTTCGTGATCGGGTATAGGTCGTGTCCACATCCTATAGCGCGTAAAAATAGTATTCCAGCCGAGTCCGTAAAACAATAATCGTCAGTGGCGTAACCAGATGGTTTACTCGGGGAATGCTAAGTTTACTTGATCATAGTAACATTGATCACCGTCGGCAAACGAAAAAAACCGCGGGGACGTGTCGTTTTTAGCAACAACAAAAAAATACTAAAGTTAAAACTGAACGTACGATTAAAAAATATCGGAAACTTAAATAGGCGTTGTATTACAAAATTTGTACACGAAATAATTATTGAACGATCGTTACCATCGCAGAAAGCGTATAACTTTTAAAATTATTTTCCTCGAGTGTTTCGTAAAAACACACGTCGATAAGTTCTTCTCCGATAAGAACAATTTTTCTTTTTATAAACGTTTGAAAAACGACAATACTCCGATCACCGACGACGACTGATTAAGTACGCGAGAAATGTGTATATTACCTTCGGTTAAGAACGATATATTGAGGCTTGGTCGATGGAAATATAAGTAGTTAAGCTATTATTTAAATATACGATAAGAACAATCTCTTATTATAACGAGAACTAACGGCTAAAAAATAAATACGTTTAATTCGAGGGGGAGTTTTTATCTAATAGCTATGTCGTTGATACGTTCCGTGTTGACTACAACCGAATTAAAAACCCGTTCGCGTAAAATATCCGATAACAATTTTGGGCACCTTTGGATATGTTCGGCTTTTGCCAAAATCGTTTGTCTTGACCACGGTATTATTGTGTGGACCTTTTGCGGATATTCTCGTTCAGTACACCAAAATCAAAACGTTATCTACAGTCATTTTTCATTTGTTCGTTTGTACTATCAGTATCGTGTGTGCCCGAAAATCGTTGTTTGTGTTTTGGCTCGGTATTTTTTTGAACCGATACAATTGTTCGAACGAACAAACTAACTTCATTTATACGTGGACATATTTAACATTTTTTGTGTTTATTATAATATCTTCGTTAACCTATATTGTTCTGGTTATATACGGTGGAATTTCGTACCATTTCATTGGTAACGAGAAAAGAATGAGATTCACTGACCGACAATTTTTCGATTTATCATTTAATCCTTATAAAATAATTTAGTCTTTCCTACGGCGCGTCAAAATTAGCGGATTTAAGGAAACACGTTTACCAAAAAATCGGACACAGTAAGACGAAATTTTACAAAAGAATTAAAGGATGATATTGTCAATTTTCAGCGGGTATACCGCTGGATCAATCAAACGAAGCGTTTGAATGAACGTTCACTCTGTTGACAATGGGTTATAACGGAGGGCAATAACGTCGAAATCTAATTTTAAAAACTATAGAATATAAATAACGATTTAAACGAGTCCAATGTCTTTGTCGAAAATTTCGTTCCCGGTTTATATTATCTCAAAACAACGGTGTTTGTGTTATTGACCGACGATCCCTATTATTCTTTAGCCTAATTGTCTCCTGGACATTTGAGACGATTGCAAGTACATAATATAGACGAAATTACGAACATTTTTAAAGAAAATATTTATTTTTCAAAAATAATCGCCGATTAAATTAATATTCCCGATAGTTAAAAATTCAAATACATTTAAACTGAAATCCCAAATTGGTAAGCTTATGTCGCATGGATCAATATATATGTGTGCGCGTTATTTAGTTCGTATTGTATAATACGTTTTTATATATATATGTCGATACGATTATGTTTGGCAGCTGTACATCGTTTGTTTCACTGTGTTGTGCCTGAGTAGCGATTCGTCGTCTTCGTCGTTGGAAGAGGAAACTTCGGCAGCGGCCGAGTCGTACGAGCAGACGAACAGGTCGTTATTGTACGACGATGACGGCGACGCGTTTGACTCGAAGCGTGTCGGTGACGACGGCCACGCCATGGCCGACCGCCCGGTGAAGCGGTTCGTCGTGCCGGTCACCGGTTCAGGAGTGGGTCTGGACATGTCCGGCAACAGGCCGTCGTACTTCGTGCATCATCACTACAAACAGTACCATCAGCAGCCGAGACAACCGAATAATAATAATAAGCAGCAGCAGCAGCAGCAGCAGCAACATCAGCAGCAGCAGCACCAGCAACAGAATCAACCACATCATCAAAATCAGCATTCGTATCAGTATCGGGTGCCAGTGGTCGATCATTACAATTTTGGACTTTCGGCGGGCGGAACCGGCGGCCACGACGGCGAACACCCGTCGGACGGTTACTATCAGCAAGGCGGCGGTGACGGCGCCTTCAACATGGACACGAACGGCTTCACGGATTTCGCGCCATCGGCCGGGCCGTCGTCGCCGTTTTCCGTATCACCGCCGTCTCCCGTCGGCCCGTCCGAGTTCCAATCGTCACTGTTCAATGGCAACGAACACGGCGGCGGTACGACCGGTGGTCACGTATTCGACACGGCCGATTTCGGTAAAGAATCGCCGTCGGCGGGTTACACTACCGGCCGGGACGCGGCCGCCAGTTCCGGTTACGATTACAAGCCGCAACAGGCGCCCGTCATCCACAAGTCCGTATACGTGCACGTGGCGCCGCCCGACGACGAGCCACCGCGCAAACAGCGGGTGATCCTGCCGGACGTGCCGCCCAAGAAGAACTATCAGATCGTGTTCATCAAGGCGCCGACCGCGCCGCCGCTACTGGCGCCAATCATACCGCCGCCGCCGCAGCATTCGGACAAGACGCTCATCTACGTGCTGCACCCGAAACAGGAGGAGGCGCCGCCCATACACATACCGGCGCCGCCAGTCACGCAACCGCTTAAGCCCGAGGTGTACTTTATCAAGTACAAAAAACGCGAGGAATCGAACGGCGGCGCGTTACCGTCGCCGGGCGACGAGTTCGGTCACGGTGGCGGCGTGTCGCCGTCGTCGCCGGGCGAAGAGTTTGGAGGTGGCGACGTTTCGGGCGGTTACCCGCACAGACGGTACGGCCGAGGGGACCGGACGCACGAGTCGAATGACGGGTCTCCATCGACGGACGACCTCCACGACGAGGACGAAAACGGCGCGACGTCGTTGGAACAACGCGAACGGGTTACGGACGACGACGACGACGACGGCGGCGATCGCCATCACGACGCGGAGACGTTGACCGCGACAGTGGATCCGAGGACGACGACGATGACGACGGACACGACCGTCGACCGATCCCTCCGGGGTGGTTACAGCGCCGAGTTGGACGACGCGTCCGGCGACAGTTCCAACCGGAACGAGATGCACGTGCAGCCGTCCGTCATCACCACGCCCAAAGGCAAAAACGGCCATTGAACTTGGGAGCCGTTGTATATAATCGTGCACCCATAATGTCGCGCTACGCGTGTATTCGTCTATTTTAATTCGCGTATTTCGTCCGTATTATATAATTGTTATTGTAGGTTATCCAACTTCAATCGTAAACGATCTATATTACGCTTGATCGAGAAAGGCAACCGGACGTTTGTCCGTCGAATTGCTTGTGTACGAACGGTCGGTGTCGCGTTAAGTTTTCGTTATAAAAAAAAACGCGGCCGAAAATCAAAAACGCCCCCGGGAGTTCGTTGTCCGACCGATCCTCCTCATTTACTCGTTAGCAACTGGTCGGTTCGCCGACAGCCGTATTCTCTTACGGTTCAACGCGATAATGACGTGACGTAAATAACGCGGTTAACGGCCCGCTCGGATCCGCCTTTGAAAATACATCCGGGAATTCGGTTAAACAACAATTTCGCTCGATCGTGTCGCCGGCGTAACGGACGCGACACCGTCGCTTTAAATATTTTACGCGTCGTAAACGAAAGTAAACCGTGCGCGATCCAATTTTATCGGGCTAAACGAAATGCCGCAAGGGCGGGCCGCTTGTGATCAGACAGCGAGACGCGCGGGAAATGTTCGAAAATCGAATTATCTATGTATTTTCCACTATTCGTACGTCGGTGGTCGCCCCACCAAACCTTCGTGGTCAACGAATATATGGTCGCGATACACCGATGAAGGTAGATGTAAATAAACGGTATAAATAAATATAAACGCTCGGTTAAAAATAACGCGATAGTTTTAATTTTTATAACGCTCTTCTTTAAGTACAGACAATTTGTAAAAGTGTACCGTAATTTCAATATAATAAACAAATTGGATATAACCGCCTGATGTTGTATACTTAAGTCTGATCCATTCGAAAAAATCTTTAAGATTGTACGTGTTGTGTATGTTTTAAACACAAAGTAATACTTTGGCCTTTATCTAGACGAGGTAATGTTATTTTTATCCATCTATATCTATCGTATTCGTTTTATATTTTTTTGACATCGCGTATTTTTGAACATTTTTTGTTTCTCTCGAAACATAGTCATGATAGTTTTGAAATTCTGAAAGATTGTGTTATTTATCGATAGCGAATATCATTCCAATTTCGAATAATTCGCTATTATTGAAAATATTGCACGGTTAGGACGGAGTTAACAATAATATTTGTATACGCGGTAGCAGATTAGGGTATAATTGGGTGGGGATTATTTTTAATTTGGGAAAACTAACTCCTCTTAAATTTTTATTTTGACGAGTTAAATATATATATATATATATTAATTTCGAGGTAAAGTTTATTTTAATGATAATATTAATTCCATCGGAAAGGAATAAAAAAGATAAAAAGGAGTGTATCTATTGTTAAACGAAAGAAATCAAAATAATATTATTTACACGTTTTTTAAATTATGTCGCTTATATATATATATATATATATATATATATATATAACATCAAACGAACGTTTTATTTTATTGTTAATCCAACAGATACATGAAACTATTATTAGTTGAAAATGTATCGTCGCAATTGTATTGTTAATTTTCGATGGCAGAACGAGCGCGTGTGTGTGAGAGTATAAGAATGTGAGTAGGTAAGAGAGTGGTGAGAGTACCTTTTTTCGGTTTAGTTTAGATACTTATTCGGGTAAAAGGTGTGCCGTTTATTAACGTTTTTCTCGAATAACTTTTTTTAGAAATCGAATAAAATATGTAGGCACTCTAAGAACGTAATTTTTGTAATTTACCAGTAGTAGTTTTCCGAGAAATTGCGAACCGAAAAACCGGCCGTCGTTTTCGAATTCCCAACGGGCCGTGAACGGGTAAAACGTATTTTACGACTATTAATTAATTGTACCAGGAACGCGCTAAGATGACGCGTCTTTGTAGACGTACTAAATGTTTCCCACATCGTTTCATTTTTTAGCGCAATTAGCGAATTCGAATACCGATATTTCGCACGCCATTGAACGTACGCGTCTGTACGGGCGTTTCGACTTGTCGAAAATTTAGAAAATTTGACCGTATACGCTTTATTATTCGTGCCTTAAGACTCGATAGTCGAACACAAACGGACGTTTATATCACGTTCGGTACATTTCGAAAATCGTCGCATTTTGTTCACGAATATTGCCTAACACCTTTTAAACGCTACATTATTGCGTAATGTACGCGGTAAACGGTTAGAAATCGTTTTGCGGACGCCATAATTTATCGTTTCTTTGAAAATACGTTTATATTCTTCTCTATAATTTCTATACGTATTCGGCTCGTAAGATGATCGTTATTATCGTAGACTTACATATATTATATACGAGAATGGCCTTTAAAATTTTTACGAGCGACTACGTATTTATTTAAAAAAAAATTGAATCAAAGCCTTATTAGAATATTTAAAAAAACCAATCTTGGCAGATATATTCTAATTAAACGTTCTTTTTAATAGCCTTTAATATATATATATATATATATATATGTGTCTGTGTACATTTATGCAAATAATAAATATCTAATTCCAAAGTTATTGGGCGTGATGAAAAAAAGGGATTTTTTTTTGTTTACTTAACTACGTTTAAGAATATCGAATTAATTATCAATACTTAATACGGTTTATTTTTCATATAACGTCGTGAATGTTTATGTAATATATATATATATATATACAATGACGATTGAAATTACGCATTATAATGAGGTCGAACCATTTGATTATATATTTTTTTACTATTGGAAATGTAATGATTGATTCTATGGATCGTTTAAAATTCGTTATGGAATTAAAACGAAATAAAAATGCGAGAAATAGGTCGTTCGTTAAAAAAAGCGATTAGTGAACTGTTTAAAAAAATGTCTGGGGTAATTTCGAAATAATCATCGCGTTAGTCTTTGGTTTATACGTATATATATATATATATGTTTCTAATCGTTTTATTTCGCAAAAATATTTTTCTCTTTTAAATTACAATCGGAACGTCGTAATTTTAGTTTTGTAATCCAAGTTATTCGACTAGCGATACAATTTTTCGTTTCAGAATAGGATTATGCTATTTTTTCTTAAATCGAATTTTTGTCTTATCCGGCGGATTCGCGGAATAATCCTACCGAAATTCGTAAGTATTTATTTATATAACGCGTTTTACTTTAAAAAGTAATATTTATCTTCGTGTACATAGCTGAGCCACAGCTGAAATGTTGAATAATATTTTCGTTTTATTTATTTACGTTTGGCCAGTTAAAATAAAATGCGACGCGTTTTTGGGTTTTCTTTCTTTTTAGTTGTAAATTACGAGAGTTAAAAGCGTTCCGGTATTTACCTATTTTACCTTATTACGTTTTTCACTTTACACGATCGGTAATAAACTTGGTCTATAAAAATGCTCACGCACGTATCCCACCGAGACGAAATAGGTACGTTAACGTGCAGCGATCCTATTTATAAGGATTCAACTTTTGAAATTTAGAAACTTAGCCGCAGAATCCTCTAGACGGTCGTAAGATTAAGCCGGGTGTGCGAACTTTAGTCCAAGTCCTATTTAAAGATTAGAGTTTCGTGTGAATAATATGTCGCGATCTTTCGATCTCTTGATAAATGCTCGGATTATTGTTACGTTAAAAGTGTTTCGAATTCGTTATTCGATATAATTAAAAGTACACTTTATACACGGAAACATAAAAAAATCGATACATTTCCGCGTAACAAAGTGAATCACAGTAATGGAGCTGATGACGATAAAGGTATTTTAAATTGTACGTCCGTTACGCGTATAGTTTCGTCGCCATTTTTTCGAAATATTTAATCTTGTAAAAACACGTCATATCTTAAAACGCAAAATAGCCGAAAGTTTTTAAACTTCGGTATATTTTATTTTGATCAAACTTATACTTCTTTTTCAGCAAACTTTATACCATAAATGAAAACGTAATTTTTTTTTAAATAAAAATACTTTACTCGAAGATTCTTTATTAAAAAAAAAAACAAAAAGTTTATTCATTTGTCGTCGTCCACTCCTGTACACGATTTAGTTTCGCCGGGTATTTTTTTTTTTTTTACTTTTATTCTACATCCAAAAACGTATATCGTTACGTCGATTTGTTAACTTTAATTAGACTTTTTCGGATTACTTAGTTAAGATTTATGTTGTAAGACGCAATATGAATATTTCATAGTTTGCGGGAAACTAAATATTATTACGAGAATTAAATTTAATTAAAATATTATTTTTATAACGAGACGCGTGTTCCCTTATTTTGGTGTAAACCCTGTAATAATTCCTCACTTTTATCTTTTCATAAAAAAAAAATGGTCAGATATTAAAAACAATATACACGGGTATATATGTATATTTTAATTAAAAAAATAAAAATAAAACGGAAACGTATAAAATATTATAAATAAACGCGACGTTAATAAACGTAATTAGTTTACGCACCGGTGTAGACGAAACGACGATCGGGAAAAAAAACATTTTATATTTATCCGCTCGGTTGCCAAAATGTAAGTGTTTTGTTATATATTCGTTACGTATGTTAACAGTTCGCGAAAGAAATTATGTAACACAACGACCGTAATCGTTTCAGTGGGGATGAAAAGTTTTTCGCCATTGTCCCAGCAATTTGTCGAAAACCGCTACGTATGTGTATAGGAAATTTCCGAAACAACGTTTCGGTACGGTGTACGTCGTGTATCCAACGCCCAATCTATATAGCGGGCGGAAACTTTCCTAGTACTTTTGTCCAAAAAACTAATAGCGTACGAAATTAGAAAAAAAAACTCGTCGTTTTATAAACTTTCAAAAACGTAAAAAGATAATTTATGGTATCCGACGTAGTCGCTAAACGTGATAATATATATATATCATCACTCTGGCACCGAAGTTATTGTATCTTATTTTTTGCCCGTAGCTTAAGATTTATCGTCGACTATATGTTCTAAACGACGCGCTAAACACAGCATCTCGAATATATTCGTTTCCGCCGAAACGCATTTCGTTAACGTGTTCGACGCAGTTACGCGTCGCGAACGTTCGTCACGGGCGTTGTATTTCGTACTAAACGAGCACTGACGCGTTGCCCCCCGGATAAGTTTGAAACGAAATCGTTCGGTGAAAAAAACAGCACGTAAAATTCGAACTAGAACGCGGACCGTTTCGCGTCGAATTTAAACGAACACGGTGTGTCGTGTATTCCCGTGGCGACCGTTTTACTCGGCGTGTTTAATATTGTAACGCCGCGAAAGTCACGAGCGTGCTATTATCAAAACGATTTAGTATTTCGAAATTATTTCCCTCGGACACAACGATAACGTACGCGCACACCTACGAGCTTACCGCACGGCGTTATGTGAAAGCGTGAACACGTTGTCCCGTATTTGTCCAGCCTAATGTCCGAAAATAATCGCTCGCGAAAAAAAAAAAATAAATTCGTCGCGACGATAATAATATAACACGAAATACGCTTGTGTGTCCGGCACTTCGTGTATTTTCAATTCGCGTACTTTTCGTTCGTCGTTCGGCCGTTTTATCGGGGACATTTCTCTATCGGGGAAATCACCGAGGAATTAAAACGACGACGCGACGTACGAAATCGGACGAGTAAATTTACGTCGAACGCGTTACGTTATAATTACGCCGGTACGATGTTGCGGCGATGTCCGTATTGTTTTGGGCGTCGATTACCACGTTTGCCGTACGTTCCCGACTGTTCAGGTGGCGTATCATTGACGAGGTACGCAGAACACGAGAATTGATCGCTTACGTCGACGGTGGGGTGGTGTTTACGCTCGTTCGCGTAAATCGATTGTTTCGGTTCTTAAAAACCCGGATGGCCACTTGGTTTTCGATTTTACGAACGCGTTTATTCGCTAACGAGGAAAGACGATACAATTTGAAAGCGTATTTTCGCTACGAAACGATACACACGTATTTACGATTTACCGAGCGATTGCACGTTCGTTTCTACGTAGACCCGAACTCGTATCGTTATATAGGAACAAGAGGAATGCCATACGCCTAGAAACACACGTATTATACGAAATCGAAGTTAATAACGGTTTTCGACACCGGTAGTCGTAGATAACACAATTTTCGTTCCGTGTCGTATATTATTGGTACACGCCACGTCGATAATAACGACAACAACAACAACAACGCGATTATCAAGTATAAACACTCGGCGGAACGTTCGTATTGGTGGCCAGTGCACGGGCTTTAAACGAAAAGCTCGTACCGTTTTCGGCACTATTTATTTCGGCCGTCGGCGCGTTATTTTTTTTACACGGATTTAGTACATTTACGCGAGTAATACGTCGTGATATTACGACATCTGTTCGGCTACGCCATTCGGAGCGAAATAATAACGGCGGGCAGTGACAAATATTGCGGCAACGTTCGTTATGTCATCGTCAAATTATCGTCCGTACGAAAACGTTTGGTTTTTCTGTAGGAGTGTATGTTATTTCGCTAAACGTGTCTAACGTCGCCCCTAGTGTACTCGAAAAATAGAAAAATATTTTTTAAAACATCGTATCCGTCATACTATTGATTATGTAGGAGATTCGTGCGTGTGTATATTTATACGTTTTATCCTACGACGTTCGCGTGCGTCGCCGATTTACGCGAATAGATTACGCGTTATCGTTAATTAGATACCTATCGGTAACTTGGATTACTCGACTTATTTCGACGACGACGTGGTCGCGATTTCGGCCGAAAGAAAAGCGAGGGCGGGCGGGGGTGACGCTCAACGTACTTTTACCGGGTGTCTCGGTTTGTTTGGTTGTCACGGATAAGCTCCTATTACAGTAACGCGCCGTGTTAATTCGTCCATAAGTTTACGTCATTTTGGGTGTACGTGAAAACGTTACGGGCAATATGACGGACAATTCGGTCGTTCGAATCGACGTTTTCCGCGAACAATGTCCAACGGGAAAACGTGTCGAGGACCTTTGGAAGGCGAACAGACGATTTTAATTCACGACCGTTGTTTAGGAACCGTCCGGTTCGTCCAAAATGTAAACTGACCGCGTATATCGAAGAATTTGGAACGGCGAACTCGGAGTAACCGGTACGTAACCGAAAGGAACGGGTACTTCTAAGCGACAAATGATAAATCGGCCGTGGAGCGTTTAATTATGACGCCGCGATCTGGACGCGTTCGTACGGCCGGATAATCGGCGGCGGTAAAATGTCCGGAACACGGGCCGACGTTAAATCGGAAACAAATCGCGTTATTCGGAGCGGCGCCGTAATATTATAATACTTCGGAACCATTAATCGCGGTCGGAAAATAATTAATCGAGTTATTAAAATTACGGGGGAAAATATTACGGAACGGAGATTCATAATAAAATTACCGGCCGTAACGAAACGTACAGCGGCCCGTAATAGTATAACAGTATACGCGCCTGTCGCTGATTCGAATTAATAACGCCGGCGGGGGGTTTTTTTTTAAAAATAATCGACGTACCGTCGCGATAAAGAACCGAACGAAACCGGACGGCGAAATTGTTTCGCACCCGGAAACGATTTACGGGACAAAACACTCCTGGGGAACATTGCGTATCCTTAAACCGTATTATGGCCGATTAGGTTACATATATTATGTAGCTCGGTCAGTGTAGATATATAGATACGCCGGCTAATAGAGATTTGTGTGGCGATCGACACGGCTCGTTTTTCACGTCGGGACAAGTTTATTAAAAATTCGCGGCGTTCCGTCTCGCGCCAATCCAATTCCGTTATACGGGGGCGAGTATTTTTTTTTTTGGAACGAGGTTTTTACTACGCCAATAACGGATTCATAATATTAACACGAACGACATTGTCGTTGTAACCCCCGTACGGACGACGTATTTTTTGGCCGAATCGCGAAACACGCGCGGTTTCAATTTACGGCGTTCGTATTTATCGTTTTACGTTTTGTTCGAAGACGGTTGGCGAACAATCGACGCTTATTAAAACCGATCGTTACCGTAAGGCGATACGAGCCGTCGTCACGCGTGGGGAAAAATTGGAAAACGCGAAATGTGTAACGCGTGTCCACCACATTCGCTGGCCGGTTGGTTAAACGTACGCAACGGACGGCGCTATTGCCGCCGATATATTATTACACGTACCGGAGTGAATCGCGTTCGTCGCGTTTACGGTCAATTACCGACGAGGATTATGTCGGCCGCGATGACCGATAAAATATGAACGAGACGCGTGTCGATCTGTTATATCGTGATATATATGTATATAATATCAGTGGCGTACTTAGACCTGAATTTCGGGGTGGGTTAATTTTTAAATAAATTAATCGGACGGTTCTGGCGAAACGGGGAACACGTTATACACTTTAATAGTGTATTCGTTTTTAACGAACACGTAACGGGTATAAATATATTTTAGTTTCTCGTTAAAATCGACTAAAAATACACGACGTCCCGTAAAAAAATTAATTTTTTCTAAAAATGTTCGGGATTTCCCCCCCTCCCTTGACGGTTCGCCGCTGTGCAATACCGTTGAACCGATTTTCGTTCGACACCGATCGAACACCACCGGTTACCGGTTATACCGTACACGCGACTAGGACGACGGTAAACACGTACGTGGAACGTGAATACAATTGGCTCCCGGAACGTATCGCGTAGAAAAGTGGGCGAACGATACGCGGCCTGGGAGGAACGATTGGAATACGAGACAGGGCCGCGATCACTGGAAACACTGTTAACCGACGTGGTTTTCGCACGAACGAGATACGCGTTTCGTCAACAACGCCGACGTTTTTCTTTGTACACGCGATTGGCGGACACTCGTTCAACAGGCGCCGGACAAATTCCATTCGATAACGGTTACCGTACCGAATACGATTGACCGAGCGGAGTCGAACATATCTCGCCGACGACATTCGTGTCGGTTCAAACGGAACGGTATTACCGTAACGCCAGGACCCAACTGTACGGATAAAACGTCGAACGGACAATTTTGTTCGTACGTTTTCCGACTAAACCTCGGTCGGTTAATCCTGCGACGTTTGTACGAAACGAACGCGTCCCCGGCGGTACGGAACGAAACGCGAAAATATTTGTAATATAAAAATAAAGAACTATTGGCCGGCTAAAATATGGCGCAATTTTCGTATTAGTGCCGCGCGAATAAAGTAAACGTTTTTTTTTTCTCGTCATTTACGTGTTCGGATGTAAACGAAGAACAACACGGCATATATTAAAGAATAATAAACGTATTTCGTGCTGTTGATTAGGCCCCGGTGACTGCGACGACGACGGAAGAATCGTTGGCGTGGACGTAAACGACGACGACCCCGCGGGGCGAACAAAAACCGAGCACGGTTGTATATATTTATACTCGGGGGAAATAATTGAAAAAAATAAAAACCGAGAGGAGCGCGAATTTCGAGTAAGTCCGGGAAATTGCCAAGATTACGAATTGCTCTATTTTCGTTTTCATATTTATGTACGTAAAAAAAAAAATATATATTTATATCGCGCCGGACGAGTTGTACGATTTCTGTTATTATTTTGGCCGACAAGTGAACGTAAATAACAATAACGCCTTCCATAACGTCGGGAAAGGCTAGGGTGGTCGACATGGGACACCGAACTCCGTCGAAATGTTCCGAAATTGTCGAAAAGAAACCCTCCCCTATACCAGCAACCCTGTAACGGTAATAATAATTATCGTAAACGATTAATCCGAAAGTGCGTTCGTTCGATATTTATAGGAATCCGTACGGTGCAACGTACGTAACACCGTGGGTGGACGCCGAATTTTAAAAATTCGTCACGGGCCGGCGGACGTGATAATAATATTCAATACTGTCGGAACGATTAATCGTAATTGGTAACGTTACCCGGTATGTCGCAATCGAATAAGCGCGATATTTCCGCCCGGCCGTTTATTACGTAAACGCGTATTATAGTGTAATAACGATCGACATCCTAGCTAGTAACTATCGTTACGTCGGTACCCGTAAGTCATACTATCAATACCTATTTGATTATACGATACACTACTCGGTCCATATACGTCAAAACGAAGTGGTTTTACTCGCTTTTCGTTCGTTTCGATATATATATATAGTGCGCGGTCGCACTCGATATTTTATTTCGTTTCGGTCGCGTTTTCTTTCAACGATTATAGTAACGTATAGAGTTAACGAATAAAACAAATAACACGGCGAAAATATCCGTGATCTTGTGCACGTTGGGACTAACCTTGTCCAATAGATGGCAAAAATGCGTAATAAACGATGGAAAATATTTCGAATAAATTGGTTTTTACATTCGATAAAAAAAAACGCGCGTTTATTTTTTCAACTGAAAAACAGCGATTTCAAACTTGTACACTTGGTGTGTATATATATTATGTACACGTAATGCCGTTAGAAATAATAATAATAATAATAATAATAATAATAACTAGGACTCGTATAAAAAACGAAATCGTCGCCCTAAATACGTATTGTCGCCTAAAGCCCCGTTGTCGTCGGTTTAGTTTATTTCCCGTGCCTGTTCTGTAGAACTTCTCGACTCGTTTATACCGAAAGAAAAAACGGCCGTGTTGTGCAACGTGGGTGTGTATATATATACGCGTTTCCCGCTACGTTACATTATACAAACGTCGACGGTGGCGTTTAAAAATACCAAACGAAAAAAACACCTAAACAACGTACGTATACATTACGTCCGTGGGTAAGCGTGACGACATTTTAACGGATACGATAGTGTGCTCATTGAGGAGAGGTCGCGTTTGTGATTGGCCACGTGTTTCGGAATTGGAAACGTGTCGAACACGATTAATCATTGGACAGGGCTGAATGATTTGCATATACAATACACACACACACATAAATATATATAGTGACCGTCCGAAGAGAGTTTGACCTCGTCGTCGGTTTTCATTACGATAATACTATGTCAATTTTAAACGTGGAATAATATTGACATCGACACGCGGCCGGACTACGGGATAGATTCGGGCCGTGAAGGGGGAGAGGGCATTCCGGAGACTGGGAATATTGTGAACCGTCTACCGAAGTCTACCCACAGTCGTGTTTCACGGCCGTGTTAGGACTTACGAGCGGGCACCGTTTCGGAATCTAAACGCACTCGGTAAAATAACGACGGACGACGGTATCGGCGGCGAAAATTATATATTCCGCGGGAAACGACGTTGTTTTACGGTTACGCGTGTTTCGTATAGCTCGAACGCCCCGCGACATTTACGCGAGCACACCGCCGGTGCGTACAAAATCCACGCGTTTTTCGTGTTGTCCGTCGTTCACGGTAACACGTCCGTTTAAATATATACGATTCTCGTGTATATTCATTTCGATCGTTCGTGTTGCGTTCCGCGTAGTCGTCGGTTAATCCGTCTCTACAGGTCTATCGTCGTACAATTGGCGCGGAACACGAGAGAATATATACATAGCGAATTACACGCGATGGTCGTCCAATTCGGCTTACGTGTGGGGCGACCCGAGGACGGGATATCGTTTAATATTACGCGACCGTCGGGTTTTTTCGTCGTCGTTATTTTTAAACCGGATCGAACCCGCGAAATACGATACAATTTCGTATTTCGAAACGCCGGTGTTTATAATACGGTGTACACCGTACACCGTTTCGGCAGAACACTACCGGCCGTCGTAATAGAAAACCGCATTATCGTTTTGCGCACTGCTCGTATTTCGGGACCGTTCTCGCGTTTCGCCGGTCGTTCGTAAACGTTTATTTACTAACCCGATCGCGCCACGTTCCAACAATTAGCGTCCGTGGCGCGCCAAATCGCTCTTTTCTCACCCCACCCACGCCCCCTTCTCGTGAGCGGTCCGCGAAAAAGACTTATATAATTTCGGGAATACGTACGTGTCGAACGGTAAATTCTCGAATTACGCTCGTACGGGCCGACCCGACGCGTTACGTCTCGTATCTGTAAGTAAATAAAATCCTAAATGTATAAAAAAACTGAACGTGGTTAAGGGGTGTAGGACCCAATTTGGCGGCGGGGCTTGGCGAGTGTTCGCCGCTTTGTTTTCAATTCGACGTTCGGCCGTTCGTAGTTCTAATTAAACGTTCTATTCCGTCAACGGCGGTATCAATTCTGTATTTTACGGGCAACGTCGACAATAATCCGTCGTATATACGTACGATATATATGAATATATAGTTATCGGGACAAATATTATCGACTATATTTGTGCGCGATCGTTTACTACAATTTTGGATAATGTTAAAAAGTGAGTACCGTAATAGCTAAATAATAGGGACGATTACGTCGGAGTATATTATAACGAATAAAACAAATAGTTGAGCGCTGCGCATTCCGAGCGTTGGAAAATCCGTTTAAATACTCGCGTCTCGCGCTTATAACGTCACGTTTTGACGCTCTTGAAATATATAAAAATACGAAAATATTTATTTTTCGAAAATACGAAGCGTACCGTTTTCGGTTCGAGTTTTTCCGAAATGACGAGGTGTTTTGAAATACTCTATAGTACGGACATTTAAACTATTACCGGTCGTTGAAAACGACCGACGGACAATTATTCTCCACGAGTAACCGCATATTTCGGACGTCGTCCGCGAAACTAGTCGACCGTATATAATTGTCGACGGATGATTTTAGACGGGCGCGAAACCGACGGTTGGGTTACGAACGCCGGCCATCCGATAGAACGTCCGTCGCCGATTTCGAGACGTTTCGTAACGAAACTTACCGAATTGTTCGCGCACTCGGTGTTTCGTCCCCGTAAATCCCGTGTCGTCGCCGCCGACGCGGACTTTACGGACGTGGTGAACTGTTACGACGATGTTAGCCGATTTTAGCGGGTGTGTAATAACGTTATTTACGTACTCGAGCCGTACACGAATATCGTGTATAGAAATAGACGTCACAGCCGCGCGTTCGTTATGAATAGCGTACCGGTTATACGGTGTGTGTATATATATATTTAAACGACCCGTTCCGTAAAATCAAATAGCGTTTTATCGTCGTTGTCGAGAAGTTATGGTTACGATTATACTATACGGTGTCGGGAATCTCGTTAATTATCATTTTCAGCGTATAGTACGCGCGTATTTGAGTGTGTATACAGCGCGGTCGTGGCGGTAGTTGAACGGCGAATGGTGTACGGGAGGAAAACGAATAACGTTCGTCGGATAACGTTTATCGTGCGACGTTACGCGTCCAACAACACACCGTATCGAACGCAACACGCGAATACGTACCGAATTGTCGGGCAATTTGAACGAAACGCGTCGCGATTTAAAATTGACAATCCGTCGTAAGACAAAACGAATCGCACCCGACTTACGAATTACGTATAAAAAATACGGCCGGGGGTCTCGTACTTCGTTATAGTCCTAATACGGAAAGTAAAACACAGAACGTGGCGGAACCGCCGCCGATTTGGGCACCGCCGAAAGTCGCCCGGCACGTAATACTTTACGACGTCTAAACGTGGTCGTTCGCTAAAATCAAATAACCGTGGAGAAAACGCGATGCGCGATCGATTTAATGGTACCGGTTACGACCGTAATGTTTGAGAATCGCGATTATTAACGAAACGGGGAAAAAAATATCGTAAGTTTTACGTACGCGTCGTAATATATACGTATGTATACGAGTATTACATTATTATCCACTCTGTTATAGGTGATGTACACTGGCAAACACATCGTTTAGACGGTGTACGTTGTTTACATAAAACCGTTATGCCGTTTACGTAACTTTTGGTTTTATAACGTTTATGGAGCCGTTTCGCACTTAATTATCGATGGCGGTTAAAAGCCTAAAAACAAAACAAAAAAACCGTAGATTTTACGACGTTATAGCGACGTTCCTTATATTAACGACGCGTCGGCTCTAGACGCAATTAAACGTTAGGGCGACGTCCGTTTGCGCGTATTAGAATATTTGGTTCGGTATTCACTGGCGGAGGAAATTGAGCGCGTCCATTCCGAATTTGAAATACGCTTCGGCAGTGTTCCAATTACGTACATATTGCATAGCGATTTCGTTAATTCCTTCTCCGCGATCGCGTCTACGCTTAATTACTATTTCCCTTACACCCGCCTAACGTGTCGTATTTTTTTACGTTCGCGTTTTAAAATAATATACCACCACGGTCGGTGTTACGCCGACGAAGTCCCTCGCCCGATTCGTTATTTATTGATTTGTTGAAATAAACACGAACAGCGGTCGGTCGGTTTTCTGTTTTTAAACCCCTTTTACATACGTATATTTATCTATTATAACATAATATCGTATTGTTAGTTTTTTCTCTAACTACAAAAGTTTAGTCGTCAAAACCGATTGATCGGAAATAATGTATATTTGCCCGATTTTTATGTCGTGTAACGTACAATGGTACGGGTTTCGCTTGTAAATAAGACATCGTATTTGATCGTAGACAACGAGACGCGCGTATTCTAATCGATTTATTATACGAATCGCGCGCTGTGTTCAATACGTCCGATCGCATTGGACAGTGTAGCGAATGGAGGGAAAAGCGCAAATATACAAAACCGAAAACAAAATAGATTCTCGACAGTAATATACTCGTGGATTACAGTTCTATATATATGGGCGCGCGCGTGTACGGACGATTATCGTAAATATAGATATCGAATGGCGTTATTAATTTTGTTAATTAATTTTTTATCCATACGTTATAATCGTTCGTTTAATTTTCGTATTACGTTCGCACGGATCGTCGGAGAAAAAACACTTTCCGCGTATTTACGAAAAAGTCGATACATCGTCGCGTACAGGAGGCGAAACCCGACGATTTTTAACGTTTCGTATACGTTCGTCGTTTTGTTGTTTCGTATGTCGCTCTTCCATTTACCGCCGTACAATGACCGAATAATATTGCGGATGTGTTCCGTTCGCGGGAATGTAGTACTGCTCGTCGTCGTAAGCGAATATCATGTCCGCGGTCTCTCGAGTAATTTATCAACCGTCGATAAACGTCGACGCTTTCGGAATAATATTAATAACGACGACGGATAACGCGTACCGCGATTGTCGCGTGAATACGATTTTGTTTGCGTTAATTTTTTAAAAGCCGCGGCGACACAGAATCATCGAAATATTCGTTGCCGTTGCGTCGGAGATTCGCGATCCCGGCCTCGAGATGGAAGTCACCTTGGCGGAGTTATGTAACACGCTAATATCGGGTGACCGAGCTTGGCTCGGTATTTTTTCGTTTACGTCGTTGGATTTGTCTCGTAGAGATCTTGAATTTGAGCCCCCTCTCGAGGGTCAACGGCACTTAGAAGTGGTCGAAAAAAAAAGTTTGAAATTCGAAAAAGTGCTCTCACGACCGTGATTAAATTTATATTGTAAATCTGATTACACCAAACGCGAGATTATCGTCGTACGCGTATTTGGTATAAAGTTGGAAATTCTACGACAATTTTAATCGTTCGAACGAATTTTTTTCGTTTTCGACGTTTATATGGCAAAATGTGTAAAAGTAAAAACGAAACCTAGCTAGATCGATTTATTGCCCTCGAAATCTCCTGCGTACTAAATTTCATGAAAATTGTTTGAGCCGTTTCCGAGATTTAGATATATATATATATATATATATATATACGTACAAGAATCGCTCGTTTAAAGGTATTAGATACACAACAATCATATGGAAAATAACGCGAGCGGACCCTTCGGCGCTGCTCGTATACCGATGTCTTTCAGCGAGAAAGAAGTGACCGCCGTCGCCGTTATATTGTACGCGAAGACGATAAGATTTGCTCGAGATTCGTGTACATAATAATAATAATATAGAACGGCTTCGCCGTAGAGTATCACAGTAACCCGATACGGACGTTCGTGCCGTTTTTATTCGTTTTTGGCCCCCGGCAACGTACATTTTTAAAACGTCCACCCGTACGAACGGTCGACCTAAATCTCGCGACGTCGCATTATCCGATTGATCTTTTTTTTTCGAGCCGGCCGATTAAGTTATTCGGTCCTTGTCCGACACGAAGTTTCGCCGTAAGAATTATCGTCGGTTTTCGGAGATATTTCGACCAATGCGAACGACTCGGCGTCGAAGAGGGGCCGTTTTTTCGATCGTGTTCACCGACTGACCTAATAAATTCGCGTAGAAGCGTATTAATAAACGTTTCGGTTATTCTCGCGAACGAACGGCGTACATTTTTGAAAATTGTACTAAGGAAGTGTTAAAGTCGCGCGGGCCGGTTAGATTCTTTTATTATTATCGGGATACCGTTTGTTTCGTAATTTCAATACGGATGAAACATTTATTACGACCCGCCGCCGACGTTCTCGTATTTCGTGGCTTCGAAAGTTGCGTATTTCCAGGAAACGGGCCCGGCCCGTTACATGTACAATTTATTGATTCCCGAAAGAACTATAAATCCCGTTTATCGTATTACTGAAACGTCGGTTTTAATATAAACGTTAACGTAATTGGGCTCCAGCAAACCGTTTCATTAGACGTAATTGTTATTTGTATTCGGCGTGTTTGTTCGAGAATATCGCGTCACGAACGTGGTTAAAAACGCGTTTTTTTCAAATTATCGTCGTATTACGTAATTTTTTTTGTCGCGTGGAGCACTTTACACCGGGATATTTTATTTCGTCCGTTGTTTAATACCGAACGAACCGCCGCGCGCTTCAAGTTTATACGACCTATTGTCACTGTTCGAGAAACTATATTATAAGCTCGCTGTTGAAAAGAATAATTTTCGCGTTCTCCCAACGGATTTATTCGAGTACAAATCCGTCGAATATATATATATATATATCGGTAATATAAAAATAGAAGTTTCCGTCGTGTTATTAATAACTTCTCCCGGAGAACAAACGACGCGTCCGTATAGAAATATTTGAAATTCACGGGCCCGTTCGAATCGCTTTGACGTTATTAATAACAGCCCGAACGGTTTTCTTTCTATTATTACCATCATCGAAGACACAATACCGGTTTTCTTTTACCGAATTTTGGCTTTCGCCGTATACACGCGACTATCGCGAATGACGACGGAAGTTACACTTTGCGTGCACATTGTTAATTCTCCAGTAGTGAAACTTTCAAAACGGGGCTATTGTTCTATTTATTACGTTAGGAATATTAATTATTTCCGTACGCCGATTTCGCGCGATATTACGAATAACGATCGCGTTCGATACAGTATTTTAATAACTATCTAACGTAGTCCGATATATGATTGCATTTTAACCGATTACATTGTAGAAAGTCGAGATTTTTCGATAGTATCGTTTTATCGCGTGTCGTAACGGAATAAAAAACAAACAAAAAAACCGAAGAAGACGTTGGCCAACGACGGCGTACTTTAGATCATTTTCGTCCGGAGAGGGTTTTTTTGATAGAGAAACTCTACGAGATTTCGGACGAGGACGCCACCAGAGTTTTATTTACGTTAAACCTAACTCGAACGTTTATTAATATTCGAACGAACAGAAACAATTTCCAAAACGATTATTGTCGCGCAAATCACGTTTATAAACGTTTTTCGTGTCGACGATCCGTAATTAATCGTTCCCACGATAGTTCATACGTGTGCTCTCGGGGCTTTTAACGGTATACGGAAGCGTACACGTTGTATAAGTAGTACACGGGCATAGTATTGTTTTTGTATTTCGAAATTATGATAATCGAACGGATTTCCGATCGAGATGTGTAACAGTTCGTCGACAATTGATCGAACGCTTTGTTTCCTTATCGGCGTTTAAATTGATAACCGGGAATTACGTAACGAATAATGCGACACGCGTTCATAATCACAAATCGTTTTGACGTTCTAATGGTTTGTGTTGTTGTTTTCGTTACAATCTAAGGAGTGGAGTTTATCCGGAAAGCACTTACGGTAAGTGCGACCGCGAGACTGTCATCCGAACGAGTTATATATATATATACACACACACACACACGAGTATACATAATATTAAAAAAATTTATTTGTACATTTCGACGATTGCGATTGCGTCCAATAATCAACGCCAAACCCGTGGAAAATCAATCGAAAAAAATGTATTCGAACGTTTTTTTATTGGTCGACATTATCGCCGCCGATACACGCGGTTAATATATATATCGCGACGTAATGAAATCGAACGAAATTTGAACTTTTGCAATCTAAAAACAATTGAGCCATTATATATTTCGGTAATTCAATATATACATATATACACAAAAGACGACCCTGCGGTTATACGTACCCAATATCGGAAGATTTAGGCCGTTCATATTGTAATAATAACGTTATTATTTCTTCGGTAAAACACGTCGGTTTTATCTACACGAGATTATTCTACTTCGTTACCGACATACACGGTCCAGAGGAGAAATCGAGAGGTAGTACTTCTCGTTTAATAAACCGAAATTTAATAACGCGCGCGCGTGTAGTTACAAGTACGTAATATAGGGCTACCACCACCACTGGGCGGCTGGCGGGTTAGCGGGCGTTCGGAATGAAAACGCGTTATCTAGTAGGTTTTATCTTTTTGTTTTCGATGTTCGGGAGAACGAACTCGAAAAATCGACGATTCCCCGCAATATAGATAAGTATCGTAAATAAATGAAATAGAGTATTACGCTTGTCACGCGGAAAACTGGAATTCTTTATCCGACGCGCTGCGTACGCTGTACGGGACGCCGGCGCTCGGGATGAAAAATAATAGGTTCGTCTCGGTGTGTTTTCGTCGAGAACGTTCGGCGCACGACGCGTTCGGGATACAGAAGTCGATGGCGAATCTCTGACGGAGGACGTGTATCGTAAATTTGTATGTAAACGAAATAGCGTTGGATGAATACGCGCGCGGCCCGGAAAAATAAAAAGTATTTACCAAAACGGTACGAACGGTGTAATATGTACCCGTAGTACGAGCGCGATAAGGAAACATTCTAATTTACTTTCAGGCAGTCATATATTGTGCCGTTAAAAATATTCGCGCGTGTACACAATCATAACATTTTCCGTCCCGACACCGATAACAATTATTATTATAATTAGAGGAAATCAGATATTTTTGGTTTTTATACGGATAAAATACCAAGAGAAAAACATTTATTTTCCGCGAGTTAAATAATATTATACCCGACATCGATTTTTTTTTTGTGTGGGTGTGCGTGTACAGTATGATTATATTATATGAATTCGTTTGATTTTCGTGTTTACGAATATATTTTAAACATTAAATTCAAACATTTGTGGTAATAATATAAAACAAAAATTTACTTTCCTAATATTCGGCACGTGTACTTACACAAATATTGGTTAATGGTTAAACGAATTTGAAAAACTAAAAAAAAATCGCCGAGATGAAAACTAGTGAAAATTTAAAGTCGTATTTGCTTTAAACAAAAATTTTAAAAACCGTTAACGCCAATATTTCTAGAAAAAACGAGTATATATCATGATGAAAAAAAAAAATTTTCCGTCATGCCAATTCAGTGGGTTTTCTTCGATATCGCGTTTATTTGTCGTACGCGAAAATTGCGCGACTACCCGTCGAAACCGATACGTTACCGTTACTCACGCCAAAATCTCTGCTAATCGATTACGACACTATGGAGATATAATATACACACTAATATCGTCACGTTACGTATTAATGTAACAACGTTTATTATAGTAGACGACGGGGGCGTTGAGTAAAATAAATCGGCACCGGATTAGGTATTGCACTCGATCGAGGAGGATCGTACTTTCGTTGGTCGAGGGAATGCGGATTACTTTAATCGCTTCTCCTCAAATACGCCTTGTACGGGATTAGCAATAAGTACAACTAAGTACATGGTTTTTCACCGTGCGCTGTTCGTATTTAAAACAACCGCGTTTTCAAAATGGTTTAAGCATCGAAAATTGATTAGTTTTCTACGTCACGTGTGAATAACTCGCGAATCTATTGAAACTACTAACGCGATATACATACATGTACATAAATATGCATGCGCACATATATATATATATATATATATATATATGTGCACACTAGGGATGAAACGTCAAAAGAAGACACGTTCGCGTTTCGACGGCGCCCCGTTAAATATGTATTCGAAGAGACGACGTTTTTGGAAAACTCAAGAGTCTGAACTTTTTCCATCTATACTACCGGAAGAATATGACTATAGGGTGCATTGTACCTTATTATTTTGGCCGCGCGCGTATAATATTATTTTATAATAATACGGTCTGTCGATAACGACGAACCATCAAGTACACACATACACGGAGCGGATACTCCGCTGAAAATTGTGACTCGATCGGGGCGAACGTGTATATATTTTATAGATCAACCGTTTCATATATATATATATATATATATCGATATGACCGTGTTTTATCGTTATTATTATCATTATTACTCTCGTTATTATTATTAATATTATTATTGACGAAACAACGTGCTCGCGAAGCGTTTATCTCGATTGAAACAACGACAATATCGGAAAATATACATATTTATATACGTGTACGTATATCAATTACTAGCAAAATACCTTCGAGCAAAAACATTTGGGATAGAGACCATTCTTTCGATTTAATACAACAAATATTAAAATTTAAACGTTCCTTGGAACGTCCATTTTATTAACTTAATTATCTATATCTATAACCTATATACGTGTTTATTTGTTTTTTTTTTAATAGAATATTAATTAATACGTCGTGGTTACATTTCGATTAGATTATTTTTTAAATGCGCCTAATATTCCGTCGCTTTTTAAAAGAAACGTTCCTAAACTGGTGGCGGTTCTTAACAAGTTTCAACGAGTTGGGAAAAAGTAGCGAATGTTTTTTTCATATATATATATATGCATGGTTCGCACTATTTCCCAATCGATATCCCAATATCTATGAATACAATATCTGTATGTAATGCTCACGTTATTAAAATATCGATCATATTCGTTCGGAATAATATTTTGTTAAGAGAGTTTGTGTCGGTTCAATGGTATGGAATCCAGCTATATTTGCTCTTCAACATTCGTGTACACAATACACACAATGTAAGTGGCAAAGAGTAAATTTTTAATTAAAACCTTTATTTTATCGAAACGAACGTAGTTTGATTTGTAAGCGAAAAGTAAATATAGCTAATAAATATTTCGATTGTAATTAATATACGTATATAAATAAATATATATATACGATATATCGAAAAAAACCCGAAAAAATACGCACACAACATTATTTGTTAGGTGCGCTAAAAATACGATTATTATTATACGACGCGAATTAATAGTTTGATCACAAAACGAACGTTTTTTTCGCGAATGATTCTATAATATCGTCCGTGCTCGTCGTTGTATCTTAATTATTATCTCGTTTCTCATAATCCACCTATCATTCCATTTTCGTAGCCACCTCGCCCATAATCCTAAAACGCACGGACCGTACTTACGATAAAACGCTCGTTTCGGGCACGCGTCATTTATTAATCCCCCACGATATTCGTAGGCGATAATAATTATTAATTACGAGACACGAATATCTCGTTTCACGACGAGGCGCGATACGACTTACGAGTATACGTATTTACACGTATTTAAGGCGTATTACGACCTATCGCGTAACCATTACAGTTATAAACTACCAATAACCTCTAGACGATTTTTTATTATCACGATCGTTAGACACGTTCCAATGTATACATTTTCTACACGAATATATTATAAATAAATATATAATAAATACTGGCGTGTACTCGAATATGTTCTAATTGCCGTAGACAGATTTCGCGACAACTACAAATAACGCTTCGACAATTCCCGAATGGAACAAAACGCGTACGTATTATGTTTCTATACGCGTATCGGAACGATTTTTGTTAGTTGCGCGACTAATTTCGGTAAGTGTTTTCGTTATCGAGTACGCGTCGTATAAATTTAATTTTCGTTTTTAATTAATCAACGCGCGCGTTTCCGGCGTAGAAAATCGATAAACCGAATATTAAAAGTAATAAGAATATAAAACGGAATAATTCTATTAATTCACTAAATCGAGCAAAGAAGTTGCCGTACTCGAGTTTTTGGGACAAAAATAATACTCCGCTTATATTCTCTATTTTGAATTCGATGTTTAGACGTGGCCGCGTTTTGGAATTGAAAAACTTTTCTTTACATTCGTGTATACATATGTATATATATATATGTGGCGAAATACCTTTTAACTTGTATACCTGGAGATGCTTTAGAAAAAGTATTGTTGTTTTTTTTAATAGCTTTATTATTATTTTCGTATAAAAGTTCGGCACACGCGAAAGAGATTACACGAAACTTTGTACGGCGAGTGAAATACCTTCGCGGGAACGCAATCGAAATATAAATTGAACGTGTCGAGTCGCCGGCAAATTGGTAACGGTAAATTTACAGGGTAATTCGCGTATCGGATTCGTTAAAAGAATATACGTCCGAGAAATATATACGAGGACTATTCATAAAGTAAGAAACGTTTTGGAATAAAAAAAAAAACATTGAGCGCGAGAAATTTTTTTTATCATATACATCTAAAAGAGCGACTAAAACACTACTTTTCTACAGTCACCGAGCAAATTGAGGCGCTTATCGTAACGGTGGACAAGCTTTGAAATTCCTCCGTCGTAGAAATCTGCCGCCTGTGATCTTAGCCACTCGGTGACGCTTACTCGAAGCTCTTTTTGGCACCCATCTTGCACAAAATTTGTGATTGCTCTAGCTTTTGAGTAACAATATCAATCAACAAAGTCCTTGAGACTCGTGGAAAACAAAGCGAAAGCCGCTCCGTTACTGTAAAACGGTTGTTTTCACGAATTTTTTCATCAACTTTAGCGACCCGATCGTCAGTCATAATGTTCGGGCGTTCATCCTTCTCTTCATCATGGACGTTGATTTGGCCATTTTTAAACCGAATGCACAATTTTCGGACGGAACTTTCATTCATTACATTGTTTCCGCTTCACATTTCACACAGTTGCCGATAAATTTCTATCAGTTGTAGGGTTTTCGCCAACAAAATCCGTATTACAGACCGCGCCTAACAACTGGCGGGATTTTCAATCGCAGTACACATTTCAAAATTGAATGTTGAAAAAATCGGGCAGCGCAGAAATATTCCAGTTATTACGGTTGGAGGCCGACTG
>JAIPRN010001772.1:0-25542 GCA_025469175.1 Geopemphigus sp. TES_GeoC_2020
GTGTGTGTGTGTGTGTGTGTGTGTGTGTGTGTGTGTGTGTGTGTGCGCGCGCGTGTAATAAGTTTACATAGTTTCAGTCGAATAGATTCATTCACCGACGGCGATTACGCGCCGCGATAGTACAGGTGGCTCCGACGCGTACCTCCGTGCTTGTTGGGTAAATAGAACGTTACGTTATTACATAGTGATCGAAAAACCGACGTTTCGCGACGGTTTAGTCGAATTGACGACGCGACGCGCGCGCGCTTGTGTAATTGTCCCGTCGAAAATCCGGTAATTCGCGTACGTAATGGTCGGGCCGCGAACGCGCCGCTTACCGGAAAAAAACAACGGGTCAACGTCGTCCCGGGTAGAACGGACGGCCGGCAATATCGCGTGAACGATATACACCGGTGTTCGAGAATCCGTTTGTCGACGAGCCACGGTCGTTGTCCGTGACGGAATCCGTTTGCGAAATGTCGAAAACGGGAAAACCGTCGCCAAGCCGAAAACGCGCTAGCCGATCGTGTCAGTTGGGTTATTACGATCGCGCCGCCCTTGACGCCGTTTCACTCGGTACGTCGGGAACGCCCGAAAATGTCCGTTGTTCGGTGGCCGTCCGGAGCGTTTCCGTCGGTACGCGCGTGTTTTTTGAGACCACCGACGGCGACGACGGAATACGATTATCGGCGACAATTCGATAATAATACAATACAAACGGAGCCCACCGCCGTTGTTGCCGCGCGGCCGGCGAATGGCTTTCGGAAACACGCGTTCCGACCGTCGTCGACTTCGATACGTTACCGACGTGCCGGCGTGTCTTCAACGCGAATTCGTCGACATCGGCGACGTTCCGCACCACCGCCTCGCGGTCGAATATCGCTTGTATATATATATTTCTATGGGCGCCAAAAACGAATCGCCACGGTCACCGTAGGATAATACGGCGGATAATTATTATTCGACGAAACGTTCGCGCTCGTGTATACTCTATCGAATCACCACCGGTACCGTCGACGACGCGTCGTGCCGCCGTTTCGTTTTCGGACGAATTATTCGGCCAAGTTCGACGGTTCCGACAATATCGCGCGCGATTTCGTAAGTTTATTACTACGACGTTCACAATACGTTCGGTAACGGTTACATTTGAACGCGCGTGGTAAGTTATTCGCTTTTAGTACGCCCGACAGCCCCGGGACGGTTATATAATTTTCGATTACCGGGTTTCTGGTAACAACGAGCGTTTTTTCGAAACACATTTGTTTGTTTAGTCCGACTTGTAACGGAAACGCGCGAAAAAAACGCCCCGACCTCCCGACTACGGTTTTATTTTGTTTTTCGTCGCCCCGATCGTACGTCGGGACAGACTCGTCGTGAACACTCGACGTACGCGACCGATTTTAGGTAACGGTTTCGCTCAAAACGCGCGACCGTAAACGAGCGGTTTTCGAACGCGCGTACCGTTTTAGAACCGTTCCGAGCGGTTCATAGAAATATCGAATACTCGACGAAAATCGAACGTTTACGGTAGTAACCCGCGGTAGGAGGCACGCCGATGTCAATGTACCGTTTCGTGCGCGCGCGGTACATACAGGAAACCGTAATTGTAATTACGGACCGGTGTATTCAGCGAGTAATTGCCGGTCCCATTGATCGAGGCCACTCGCCGCTGGCAAAACAACGCCGTACGCTTTTCGAAAACGTACGCGCCCCGGCACATCCGCCGACAGTCGTTTTCGGTACGGCCGGAGATCGGTCGTCGGCGCGGCGCGTACCGACGGAAACACGTATACGATACGTGGGACGCCGCCAAACTCGCCGGAATTCCGTTGCGCGTACAAAATCGAAAAACGCGAATCGCTTACGTCGTCGACGGGTGGTTAGGTTTGCCGAATGTCCGTCGGGAAACGGGCGCCGCGAACAAAACCGTTTAAAAATCTCGTTTTTCGCGTCCGTACAGGCGGACGCGGGATATCGTCCCGGTTCCCCGACGACGAGAAAAACGGTAGGATTTCGACGTCGTCGTTGCCGTCCGCCGCGGAACACTGCCGATGTCGTCGGTGGCGAACAAACCGAAACGGCCCACCGAGTTGCCACCGATCCGGCTCGCCAACGGCGATGGCGGTGACCACCTGCTCGCGGATTCGGACCACAACGACGTGCTATTATCGCCGCTGCCGGACGAATCAGCCAACGAACAACCCGCCTTGGTATCGGCCACGCACAAGTACGAAGCGTTTTTTTATATTTTTTCCGTCAATCCGAAACGTTTCGTTTTCGTTTCTTCTTCGGTTCGGTCGTTCGTTTTTTGTACGCATTTTGGATCCCGATTGTCACGAAACCAAATGGACGTTGTTCGTGTTTCGCTCGAGATTTATTTATTGGACGCGTATGTAAAACATAATTCGAACGATTAATTTGAAATGACGAACCCAAACGTTCAGAAATATGAACGATAATCGTTTGAAGAAAATTGTAATTCGTAGTTTAAAAAAAAAGTCGTTTTCGTCGTTGGAACGTACGGTATATTAAATTTCGAAATTTTCACGGCGCGCTTTTTCCCCACTTTCGTTTAATCGTTCCCCGCGTCTATCTAAATGATCGTCGTCGCGTCAAGGCGCGCGCGGCCTTCGATTTCTTCCGTCATCTACGTGGCGTTTCGAAAGTCGTCCATCGACAGTGGCGTACTTAGACCTGAATTTCAGGGGGGGGATTAATTTTTAAATAAATAAATCGGACGACCTTAACGAAACAAGATACACGGTAAACTTTAATAGATTATTCATTTTTAACGAACTCGTTATATTATATATCGTACGGGAGAATTCGAATATACGCCGTTCGTTTACGCGAACTCTTAATAATAGGCGGACGTTTTTCTTAACAAAAACGATTTCGAACGAGACGTTCGATTTATCTGGCGCGCCAATAAATAGGCCTTCGAATTCCGGTCCGCTGTACGTGTAGGCCGTGTGATAGCGTGGACATTTCCGTTTGGTTTACGGCTCTATTGTTCAGGAAAGGGCGCGCGCGCGCAACACGACGCGAAATAAACGCGTAATCGTGTCGACGGATAGATAAATCGCGTCGCGCACACACGCGTTGTCCAATAACGTCGTAATCGTAGAATTTAACGACGGCCAATTACGGCAATATCGTAACGATGGCGACAAATGGCTGGGGGGGAGGGAGATTGTACACTCTGGCCAACCGGTCCGGTAAACGGCGTAAGCGCCGAATTCGTTCCGAGTAAATAAATCGCCGGCCGTCCGTTTCGGACTAGCCGGTGTGTTGTCCGTTTTCCTTTCTTTCGCCCCGTCCGGAAAACGGTTTACCCGGCAGCCGTACGCCGGCAATTCAACATCGGGACCGTGTACACGAGTCCGTGACGTTCGTTGACCACCCGAGTGTCCGACGTCTACTGTTAGACGTTTATCGGGCCGTAATCGTTACAATTTCGTGATACGAACTCGTAATTTACGCGGCGCGTATTATCGACAATTTAAAGTCTTTAATTATGTTACTTACTTATCTGGCCGGCCGGTGTGGAGGGAGTAAGAGGAGGGCTGGATCACGGGCCATTTCGTCATTTTTTCTACAGAAATCGTAGTGTCGTGTTAATTCGCGCCCGACGATTATTTTACGACGCGCATTTTTTAGTCGTGACTCCGACGCCCCGCCGTTAGGTCGCCGTTATCGTTTCGTTATATTCGAAATATCCGCGTTCGTGTCCATACGACCGCCGTGAAACGCGTAATATATATATATACCCTCGTGTGGTCAAACCGGCGGCAATTCGACGGCGCCGGACAAATCGTTTTTGGTGTCATGTTATCCGGCGAGAGCGCGCGCGCGCACAGTGACGAAACGACGATGGACGACCAGCCGACCATCAGCCGGGAACCCACGGATCCCACCAAAATAAAAATGGAAAAGCTCGAAATCCGGGCCGACGACGTTCCGTCATTGTAAAGTCACGACACATATCGATTAGGGCCGGGCGGGGATCGTTTTTCATACGGAGATTTTTTTTGTTTTCCGTTCGTTGGCGTAGTTTCAGAAAGACGCGGCTCACCTCGTCGCCCATCTACAGGAGGACCAAACGGCGGGCGTTGTTCAAAAACGGCGACTGCAACGTCGTGTTGGCCCACGTGTCCAAACTCCGGCGGCGCTACCTGCTCGACCTGTTCACCACGCTGGTGGACGCCCAATGGCGGTGGACGCTGTTCGTGTTCTGCATGAGCTTCGTGCTCAGTTGGCTCGGTTTCGGCATCGTGTGGTACCTGATCGCGTTCACGCACGGCGACTTGTCGCCCGAGAACGCCAAGAACGCGCTGTGGACACCGTGCGTGACCAATATGCAAACGTTCCTGGCCAGTTTCTTGTTCAGCGTGGAAACGCAACACACCACCGGCTACGGTTACCGCATGGTGACCGAGGCGTGTCACGAAGCCGTCGCGTTCTTTTGCTTTCAGAGTATCGCGGGACTCATGATACAGGCACGTAAACCCGAAATTACGATTTCCGGTCTCGCGATTCGCCGACGCACTGTCCCTAGCCTCCGGGGGGGGGGGTCCGGCACACACGAATTATTTACGTCCGCGAAGTTCGCGTCGAATTTCATCGCGCGGCCCGTGCGGGAGCTTCGCGTTTCGTAAACGATATATAACGTCTTTCGTCCAGTAGCGCGTACGAGCGTACTCGATTGTACACGCACGTCGTCGTTCGCCCAAAAACTACCAACTGTTTCGGCCTTTCCGGTTCGACAACCGCCGCCGACGCCGATTCGTCGTCCGTCGACTTTACTATTCGCGTTCCGTCGCGCGAAAATCAAATCGTTTCGTTCGCCGACGACGTATTATTATTATTATCATCATCATTGGTTCGCAGGCGTTCATGGTGGGCATCGTGTTCGCGAAAATGGCCCGGCCCAAGCAACGCAGTCAAACGCTGTTGTTCAGCAGGAACGCCGTGATATGCCGCCGGGACGGGCAGCTGTGTCTCATGTTCCGCGTGGGCGACATGCGTGAGAAGTCGCATCTGATCGGTACCACGATCAGGACGCGGTTGATCAGGTCTCGGGTGACGCCGGAAGGGGAGACGCTGTCGCCGCACGTTACGTCTTTGAAAGTGAGCTATACCCCCCCCGTCCGCCCTCCCCCACTACCTGTTGGATTTCATTTTTGACGCCCAGACCTTCGTTAAGTACGATTGTTCGTGAACCGAGGGGCAATACGAACCCGCGCGTAATAGCGACGACGACGACCGCGCGTTTTAATTTCGTATTTGTCACTCGTCGTTCGCCCGCGTTTTACCACGCCTAACGGCCGAGCATTATTCGTCGCGGTGTCACGTTCGTCGTTATGTATTCTCGGCTCGTTGCGCGACGTTTCTCGTTAAGCGCTCCGACGTGTTTCGTAACGCGCGTAAAACGACTTTTTACGTATGAAACAACGGCTTTCCGATTTCGACCGACACACACTTCGGCCATCGTTTATCGTTTACGGAACACGGCTATAAAACATATAAACAATGTTCCTTGACGGGTGTATGGCGGGACTATAGAACTGCGTCCCGTACGTCGAATCTAAATTGACGACAATTTAACGTACCGACCGGCACGCCACGCCATTTACATCCGCTGGTTTAAGAAAATAAAGAAGAATTTTAAATTATATTAATAAATTGATTAGGAATGAACGGGAGGTAACAGGATAGTCCACCGCTACGTGCCGTCCGTTTACGTCCTATTTTAAGCGAAATAAAAAGAACGTAAAATAACCTATTTCGTCCTACCGAGAACGGCTTCGATCAGCCATCTCGCTCCTTCTCCTGCCACCAACGACGACGGCGTTTTCGGAACGACTTGTAACGCACATTTCGTCCGTAGACGTCGGCCTCGGCGGGCGCGTAACGAGTTTCGGCCGTGTATTATACGAACGGTTGAGCTTACCAAAAACCGTGTACGCCGCGCATTTTTATTCCGGGTGATCGTCGCAGGTGTGCGCGGACGACAACGACGAACAGGTGTTCCTGATGTGGCCGACCGTGGTCGTGCACCGGATCGACCGGTACAGCCCGCTGTACTGCCTGAGCGCGGCGGACTTGTTGAACGAGCGGTTCGAGCTGATCGTGGTGCTGGAGGGCACCACGGAGTCGACGGGGCAGACCACGCAGGCGCGCACCTCGTACCTGGCGTCCGAGGTGCTCTGGGGCCATCGGTTCCGTCCGCTGGTCAAGTACTGCAAAACGAAAATGGCGTACGAAGTGGACTACTCGCAGTTCCACGACGTGTGCAAGGTCGACACGCCGCTGTGCAGCGCGAAAGAGCTGGAGACGTACATCATGATCAACGACCAGACGACGGCGGCGGTGTCGTGATGGCCGAGCGCGCCACGGGCGTCGCGCGCGTTTGTTCGCTTTTATTGCTTTGTTATCGCCGAAACGCTACGCGACGACGATTCGGCAAAACGTACGCTTTTACATTTTATGCGGAACAAAACGTCGTTTTTTGTTTTTTGTTTTATTCTTTTTCTCGCCTTTCGTACACACGACCGTTTCGTCAACACGCGTGTACGACCGAACGGTACCCCGCGCGTCCAGTTTTCGTTTCCGTCCGGATCGACACGCCCCCCCTCCCACTCCCAGTTGTCATATTTGACCGCGACCACGGTCGTCGTCGGATAAACACTATCGCTAGTATTCGGTGCGAGAATGTCTGACAATGTTAATTGAATGTCGCGGAACGGTCGGATTCCGATTTCGTTTCTTTGTTTGACGTATTAAGAAGAACCAATGGCGTTACGCTCAAGAATCTATAACGCCCGGGAAAACTCGTTCGTAAAATACCGACACGTTCCGTACTTTCCGGACAGTGTTATATTATATAACGGGAAAACCTCGCCGAGTTCGACGCGGCCGACGACGAGTTTTCGTCTTTCTAATCGAAACGAGCGAAAAACAACGACGATAACGAATTCGATAATTTCGCGATTATTTCGAGCGTTCCTGTAAATTTTTGTATTATTTCGTCGTTGTTTTACGTTTTAAAATACACAATTAGACACCCGCGTGTGTGTTTAGAGGTTTTTTTTACGCGACGTTTGTAAGGCGAACGACGCATTTTCAAGAAATGTGTTTCGCGTTAACAATTTCCGAGGGTGGGAGGGGGATGGATATTATCGTAAATCTCGAAAACGTGAATGTTATGGACGAGCGAAACCGACGGATCGTTTTCGAAAAGGTTATGGACCGAATTACCGTCGCCAAAGTATCTGGCGCGCGTATTGCGCCGCCGTATCGTGTTTTGTTGTATGTACGTACGGGCGGCACGAGCGCGATAACCGCGTGTTTACTCATCCCGACATCTTTCTTTTCGTAACCCGACCGCGGTAAATCGCGTCGCCCGTGTAAACGTCGCGCAATCCAATTACGCGTATTACGTACGAACGAATGACGAACGCGTTTTTATACGCTCCAAAGATATTCGACGTTATCGCCGCCTTTACGAGCGAAAACCCGTGGAATAATATATATAATAAATATATGTTTTCGTACGTACGACGTTATACCGGTACCGGCGACATCCACGCGCGTTCGTCGACGTGTTTCAAGACGCGACGTAAAACATTCTAGTAGATAATTAGCCCCCATAGATAAAACGAACTGGAGCCGTACTTGAATGTGTATACGTGCCATATATATATATATATGTATATGCGACCGACCCCGCACGCGAATTTTATACGCGTTATGGACCCGAGTTATCTTTCGATCTGGCGTGGACTGCACCACGCGCGTTTCTTCCAAACACCGTTTTCGGTGTCAACCGCTGCGCGGTTTTGCGCGACATCCGAGACGTACGTAAAAAATTGTAAGAAAACAACCAGCCGTCTCCGCTACGACCAAATCATTATGAACGCGCGGTATATAAAACAAAACGTCGCCCAATCAACCACGGCACGTACGACAATGTGGTAACGCGTTCGGCGGATTTTCGCCGGCGCTCCGGCCGCCGATGGACAACACCGGTCGCGGGCGACGGAGAACCGAAACCGTGGGGCGGGCACGTTTGTCGGGTAGAGAAATCGAACGGAAAATGGCGGCGAACGAATGTGTTGTTTTCGTGTTCGAGCGCGACCTCCACGTAACGATTACGAAAATTGACCGGCGTACGGCGCTAGGCGAAATTCGGGCACGACGGTAAGGACGGTGGCTTGTTTCGCCGTCCGCAAGTTTGTTACGCGCTCCGAACACGGGGCGGCGCGAAAGCGCGTTACGCGTTTCGTTTCGCGGCGTGACGACGAATAATCAATCGTTGTCCCGTCGACGTTCAGACGACAATTGTATCGAAACGACGACGTAAAGCGTTTTTCACGCTCGGCTCCTATATTTTTACGCGCATATCTTCGCGCTAATAAAATCACGAATTTCCGGCTTAAACGTGCGGACGAAAAATTCGACGATCGAAAAAGAGTAACGAAAAAAAACGAAACCTCGTCCGTAGTCTACGGAATACGGGCTCGCTTATTGCGGCGTGTAGAAATATCGGGGGGAACAAGAACGTTTCTTGTTAGGATTATTGACGGACGGAGCAGAGTCGAAATATGAATTTAGAATTAATTGAATATCCCGCGCCATGCATAGATCGTTAAACGCCATAATGTTCGCGTAGGCTTTTTGTCCTAGCAGCGCATTGGTCGGTTACCACAAAACTAACGCGGAGTGTCCACCGTCATCGTCGGATTCATCCGACGTGTCCATCCAATCGTCGTCCCTTCGGTAGTTACGAAAAACGATCGCGTATCGGTCATCGGGCACGGTGAACGCGAACGTCTCGAACATGTTGGCCACCGCGACGAAACGCGCCACCGACGTTTGCGTGTACAACGGATAGCCGACCATCGCCAGGTCGTCGCCGGCGTTTATCCGACCAAGCTGACCGGTCGTGGCTTGGTGGCATCGATGTAGGGCGCCCGCGCCGTCGTTCGCGTACACGGCGCACACGTCCGTCACGCACATACGTTTATCGCACTTGCCTCGGTAGTACCCGGCCCGGGTGTGCGCGTCAGACGGCTCGGCGGTGGCTGGCGGTCGCGGGAACGTCGACAGTGCGCGCTGCCGGCAACGGATCGTCGGCTCGTTGCACAATTTCGAGCTCCAGACCGCCGTCACCGGTTTGCCGCGTCAAATCCTCCCGTTCATCTCTGCACGCCCGTTCAATCGCGTCACCGCGTTCGTCGCGCCTCTTCCGTACTTCCCGGTACAGTGCGTCCGTTTCCCGGCTAAAGTCCGGCGCTAGCCGCCAACGCGTCCTGTCCGCGTACGACACGCCCATGTTTCCTCTATCACCGTCGACGTTTTGGCCGCGCGTCGTGCCCGTCCGGCCACGGCAACCGTCCGGCACCAGTTCCTGTTCGGGCGACGAATTCCCGGCACGTCGTCAATTTCGTTGCGTCCAATCGCGTACTCCAATTGAGTCGCGCGTACGTTCGTCGGTGGCGAAAAATTTCCGCACGAACGGTGACGCCAACACGCGGCCTAGGTACCCGGTGCACACCACGTACATCTCCCAGTTGCCGGTTTCCTCACTACCACCGATCGGAACACGGAGCACAGCAGGTACATCGTTACATCGCACTCGAACATCGTAAACACCTTCAGGAGTAACGAACCGCCTTACCGAAACACATTCAACGCCACCAATCGTCTCGTAATGGTGTAACCGTGTGACGACCGTCTCCTGTTCGTTCGGCGTATATACATGTATCTTATACGCATAAGACGCGCGATGACGATCCACGACCATCACCGTTCGTAGGTTTTACGTGTCGTCGTTACATCGTTCCGAAATGGTCAGCCGCCGAGTCTAACGGAAAACCCGAAACCAACCCCAATTTTCATATGCGAATCGGTGATTCGCGGCGGTTCACCGTTTCGTCTCTACACGAGATTACGGCAATATATTGTACGCGCGGCCACAGATTGTTCCCGCGCACGGGACGTCGTCGTATTCGATTCTCGGGCGATCGATCCTCCCACCCGTCTTGTCGTTTCCAGTCCGCGGTCTATTTCGGTCCGCGCGTTCGTGGGACGGCCAAACAACGCACGCCGAATGGAAAACGGGGACCACTGCGAGAGTTACCGAAACGATAGGAACGTATCGAAACGTACTCGTTTTCCTATCGTACGAATAACAATATAATATCGTCCGTCACGTACGTAGATATTTATAGACGAGCGGGCGAAAAAAAAACGTTCGCCGACGACGGTTTTTCACGCGATACGAGAGGAATATGACGAACGAACGGCGCGTTTACCGCCGACTGTCCACCGACAAATAACGTAAATAAACACGAACGTCCGAAAATATTCAAAATTGTCGTCGTCGATGTATAACGTAATACGTCGATGACGTACACATTATTCGGACGACGCGGGTTTCGGTTTTTTCACGCAAATAACTATAGGCGCTAACACGTCGTTTACTTCATCGATATATTTATGTATTAAAATTAAATTGGCCTAAATACGTATTTATATATAAAAATGGATACATAACGTTCGATAAATATACAACGAGACGATACGGGTAAATAAAAATTGTACAAAATGAAGCGATAAATGTAAAAAAAAACCACTCTTACGATACTAAATTCGAACAGAAATAACGTTATATTAGTAGATAAAAAAAAAGGTTTTTTTTTTTTGAGCAACTGTAGAAATATTTATATATTATGCCTAAAGTATAATAATAATAATAATAATGTACGAGGCATAAAAGCGTCCCGGTATATAAATAATAAGTAATAAATTATTATTTTAGGATCGCTCGAATATCGAGTTTTCGTCGTAACACGGCGATGTTTTTGACGAAAACGTACGACCCGTAAAACAATAGCGTCTTATAAATAGTATCGTTATCGTTAATTATAATATTCGACCGCCGGTTTCCGCGGAAAGAGAAAAAATTTAGTTTACAAGTCTACCGGACGTCCGCGGATCACTGGACGTCGGTGAGGGGGGGGAGGGGGAACCGATGAACATATTTTGGGACGCGTTGTTAAACGTCTGCCCGTCTCGGGGGCGCGTATGCGGCGATCTCGGGGCTCGACGACGATCTCAGTAATTGTAGTGGCCGGCGTACTGCTGTTGCTGTTGTCCGTGGTAGTACGGTCCGGACGGATACGTGTTGGGTGCCGGGTAACCGGCGTAAGCGTACTGTTGTTTTTGCGGATACACTGCGAACAAACGATACCGTCAATATATATATATATATAGGCCGGCGTTTTGTGGAAAACGTCAACACGGTTCGCAACCTTTTTATAATAACGCGTCCACTGTACGTGATACCGTCTGAATCAAGGGTTCGAACGTTGTCGTTACGAAATTTTCGCGCGAATGAAAGAACCGCCCGAGTACGCGGTTAAGTATACGGGGAACGCGTTGGAAAGTGTCGATTGATCGGAAACGCGAAATTCGACCGAGCCGTGTGTAAAAATGGCCCGTATTTGTCGACGATTGGGTAAACGCGTTCGAAAATGACGCCGTCGTTGGCACACGGACACGGCCGAACGTTTTAACCGTCAAACCACACCACAGCGGCGTAACGCTGGCGCGTTTGGATCGGCAAACGCGGTAACGTCGAAAGGACGTTCGGTAAATTTAACGCGCGACCAACAAGAATATCGCGTTTCCCGATTTCGAAACGGCTGCTACGTGGATTACATAAACGTCGCGGGTTCGCGAATTTCATCGGTCGTACGGCGGCGTGTGTGTTCTGAATACGCGGAGGTCGGCGACGATAAATTACGCGGCCGCCGAGAGAACTCCGGAAAAGGTTCGGATTAATAATTTTAGCCCGAAGGTCGTGCACGTTCAATTTTCGTCGTCGCGTTCCACAATTTTCGAATATCGTTCGACCAAAGTCGCGCGCGTACGTAATTATTTACGGGCACGGTACGCCCTTGGCGTCTGTTTAGCGGCGAAACACGAATCGTCGTGCCCTCGCGCTCGGTCGAAAATCGACGAGTTTCGTTTTATTTTCGGAGAACGGCGTCGAAAAATCGACGAACGATTCGCGATAATAATAAAAAAAGAAAACGTCGATTTCCCGAGACGGCGGGATTTCCAGAGCAATAATCGTTAATTTTATAAAAAAAAAAAACGGCGTTCCCCGCGCGCCCACGCGCTCGTACGTATACAAGAAGCGTTTTGGTACTAACCGGGCATTAAATATTGCATGTTGAGCGCTTCTTCGCGTTCGCGTTCGCCTCGCAGACAAATGGCGGCGCCGGAGAACAATATAGCGGACACCAGAGAAAACCCGACGCCGGCCCAAGCCATGAAGAACGACCAATCGTACGATATACGGGTGTTCTCCTTAAGTACCTGCGAACAACGAACGGCGTTTTTATCAGTGGGGGGAACGTAAAAATTCGCGCGTGTATATCGTCGACATAGACCACTCACGTTACTCCATTGCTGGTAGAACTCGTCGCCGACCACGCGTTCCTTCTCGTAATACTCCACGCCGTGCCAGAATCCCATGGCGCCCGCGCTGAGTAGGCCTGAAACCGAACGCGCCGTTATCGTTTAATATTATTATTACGGCCCTCGGGGGGGGGGGGGAGGTTGTTACACTTACACGCCAGTAGCACCAAAATGGCCGTAGCCGTGATATTCCCGGGCGATCTTCTCCAGCATCCCGCGACTCCCGTCCAAAAAGCGACGAACATTACGAAAAAACTGACGATGAACAACGCGATCGTCGATCGGCCCATATCTAAACGACGGGTAAAAAGAACCGATTATTGCGATCCCGGCGCGGGCATTCGTTTACTAATAGACGCTTACGCAATCTGGTCATGGCGTCTTCCGAAAATTCGTGCGTTTGGTTGTCCGTGTCCAGGAAGAAGTAGTCGACGTTCATGCAATGCGTTTCGTACGGGCTCAGGTACGTGTCCACTGAAAACGATATAAACCTTTACACACTGTACGTAAAAACGAATTCGGCCCTCGCCGAAAACCGAGCCCGCCGTATTTAGAATTAGCGCCTAGAACGGGTTCCTCGAACAGGTACAATGTCGTAGTAACGAACGAAATACGAATAATTGGCGGCGACGACGTACGTACTCGATCGCCGGTGGACGAAATAAAACGTTCATTTTTCGAGACTCCGACACGCGTTTGCCCGTAAAATCAATAGTACTTTTACGCGTAACGTTCATTTCCAAAAACTGATTACAACAACGTCGGATCACACGAAATCGTTACGCCTCGATTTATTAGATATTCCCGATTATATATATATGTCTTCGAAATCGAGAAGAATATCCTGTTGTTTCCGGTACACGAAATAGCGTTCGATCCATTTTCGATCATTGTCGTGTAATTTTCGACTTTGTACAAACGGGAAAAAGATCGTTCGGCCGCGCAATTTGTCTCGCAGCGGGGAATTGACGAACACGCGCGGTACGCTATATTTCGACATTCGGTTACACATATATTGTGTCGCGTACGAGTCATATTTTTTCGTATTTCGATTCGCCGACATTTCGGTAATCATAACGAACCTAACCATGTCGCGTGTAGTCTATACACGAATACGTCGAGCCCAGTTTACGGTTATTCGGTTGAACCCGTGGCGGATGACTCACGTTGTGCGTTCGTTGACAACGAGACGCGATTCGGACGTCGCCGAATTTTTAAACGAACGATTGACCTACCGCGCGTTCTACAAACAATTTACGCGAACGGCGGATACGAACGATGAGAATACACGGAAACCACCGAGACGGGACGTTTATCGTGTGTCCGATCGACGAATTCGGTCGGACAACGGACCACGGCGGCTGGTGTACATTTTTGTTCGGTTTCGTCGTGGCGGATTTTTCTCGAGTGATAGGCGATGGTGACGCCCCCCGATTCGGACGTCGACGACGTTTTACATAATAATATCGTTTTCGGTTATTGTCGCTTTTCGGACGTTCCCACGGGGGCTTAACGGGAAAAAACAAAACGGCGAATTTAATAACAAAACGGTGTTATTACAGCGCGCGTTTCGTACCGCCGCCGTCGCCATATATATATATATATGCACGTGCCATATAACGTGAAATCGCGCGAATCTCTCACGATCGCTTTCTATCGGCTGGTAAACAAAAAAACGAAAAGAGAAACATTTTCTTCGTCGGCGCGAGAATATAAGGGAAAAAATGCCTCGGCCCGATTGTTATTATTATTCCCTTCTTTCGTCCGTTTCACCTCCGCCCGGTGTGGTGGTATACACACACTCGCGCGTGCGCCACACGATGTGCTACTAAACGTGACCTTGGTCGACGTCCTACAGAAGCACAACAATAATGTGGCACGGACGAAACCGGTCGCAGGCGGTGGCTCGTGGAATGTGGCCAACACGCGCACTACAATATATTATCGGAGAACCGGTACAGGTAGGCAGCTGATGCTGAGAACGCGCGGGCACTCCTCTACGCGAGAATAACAATTTATTACGAGCCCCTTCGGGCTATACGTCGGCGGCGGCGGCGGGTTTCGTGCTAAAACGACGGCGACGGATATTATATCGGTACGTTACTGCAGGTGGTTGTTCGCGTGGTGCCCGAAACGCCCCGTTTTTTTTCTTCCGACCAAAACGCCACTACACCTCTGGTAATTCTCTTCGCGTGAAAAACGAAACCCGTCGTCCGTACAAAATACTCGCGACAAACAACGACAACGGCGAAGTTGGCTCGTTCGCTCTAAACGTTTTCCCCTGCGTCCTCGACCGGACATTTCGTACGCCAATTAATTTCCACCGGTTGACGAAACCATACGCGAACGGTCCGCGATTACTTTACGCGGGTGTCCACACTTCCGGCGACGACCGTCGTTGTCGACCTGACCCGGAGATCACCACCTACGACGGGATAAACGTGGCCGTGGCCACGCGACACTTACGCTATCGACCGGATACGGCCGTATAACCAATCGGAGTCGGAATCGCGGAGTCAGCGATTACGAAATTTCTGAAATGCCTTTCGAACGCGACTAAAGAGCTTAAAACGGGCCGTTTGATAAAATAAACGAGCGTCCGGATCCTTGGCGGTTTCGTTTACGTAATACGCCGCGGTATTCGAAACATTCCTTCCCCCCCCCCCATACACGCGATTTGTACGGCGATCATGGCGATAATAATTATAAATAATCGCACGCGGTTCCGTCTACGCCCGCCGTCTTCTCCGCAGTGCCCACCTAACAACCTAACGGACGCGCCATTCGTGCGGTTACACTTGGCGGCGCGACGTAATTCACCACTCGAGAAGGAGTCGGCCGAGCTTCGCGCACGCACCCGCCGCCGGCCGGCCACGATTACGGTATCCGATTACTGACCGTGCCGAAAGACCACGAACGGCATTCGGGGGGCCCGTTAAGTGCTGCGGCGTTTCACCAACGACAATTCGAAAATGGCCCGGACCCGCTGAGAACGTAAACACGATGTCACGTATACGATACATCTGCCCCAAAAGTATCCGACCTGCGTTTTTTTTATTTGATTATGAAGGTGTTGCGCACCATGAATATGCTCCAAGAGGTCAGACGATCAACGAAGAATTTTACGTTGAAATTCTGAAAAGATCGCGTGACGCAGTGCGAAGCTCGAATCCATCGAACCTCGTGCAACAGTTTTTGGCAAAACACAAAATCACTCAACTTCGCTAGCCTCCGTACAGTCCTGACGTAGCCCTCCGGAACTTTTGGCTGTTTCCAAAAATAAAAATTCCACTCAAAGGGTATCGAGATTTGATGACACGGAGACAATTAAAAAAAATTCGACGAGCGCATTTTGAAGGCTATTCCGAAAACTGACTTCCAGAACTGCTTCGGGATGTGGAAGCATCGTTGGGAGCGTGTTGTTCGGTCAAATGGAGATTACGTTGAAGGATCATCCACGGGACCGGATGATGATGAATAAGGCCAGCGCGGAAAAATGAAGGAGGGTCGGAAACTTTTGGACAGATTTCGAATTCGTTCCCGTGACAATCGTACACGCGTTACGCGTTGTTTTCGTCGCGTTACACACGCAAGTGTCCGTTTGGCGAGTAAAGAAATGGATAAGTTGCTCTCGTCGACGACGAGACGACCGAAAAAGAAAACGACCAGATAGGTACGCGATAAAATCCGGCGAACGAGGCCGGCAGCGCATTCGTGGGTAACTTGATATCGTTATTATTGTTTCTTCCGCCAAACCGAATACGACGTCCCCCGTCCCGGTGTCCGTTCAAAACGCGCGCGAAACAAAGTACGACCGCGAAAGCCGTTGAAACGGATAAACCACGATCGTCACTTTACGGCACGCGCGGTGGTTTTTTTTTTTTTTAAAAATACGCGAAAAACGTGCGCCGCCGGCGACGTAAACAGATAAACGACGTGAATTACGTACCGGACGAGTGAACGCGAGAAAAATAAACCGTAATCTATTCGGAAACGGACTTCTAAAACTAAAATCGAGTTGTAGTAGTAATGGTCGTTCGTGAACCGATTTGACGACGATACCCTCCCGGCCGTTAGAATCGTGTCGCCGAGAAAAATGAAATCGTACGATTTCGGGACGGCGTGTTTCGGTCGCGAAAACGACGAAAAACGCGTTTTACTCGTAATACGAACGCGTTCGACCGAATTGTGACCGTCGTCGAATACACGAATACGCTATTGTTACGAAAACGGGCGTTTCGTGCGTGGGCGAAGCGAACGACGCGACCATAGGTAGTGTCGACAATCATTTCTTTTTCAGATAACGTACACGGGCGCGTGCGTATGTACACGGTTTTTTTTTTTTTGTTACGAGATTTACGCCCAACAAAGATCCTTGACCAACAACACACTCGAACGGGCGCGTATATAGGTAAACTCGGACGGTGCTCTATTGTTCGGGCACGGCCGTTTCGATTCCGCCGCCCCCTTTCCCGCCGTGGGAGCCGGCGATAGACGCGGCCGCGTGGAATTCGCTGGCCGACGACGCGACACGGGGTGGCGTAATTAATATACGACGACGGATTTTTCGCCTATGGATGGCGGAGTTTGTCGGAGGAAATTGTAATACGCGCCGTTGTGTTCACGTCGTTACGTACGTGTATCGTCGTCGTCGACACGGGGGAAATCGTTTGGCCAGTGTTCCGCGGGGAGAGTCCGAATCGGAGGAATTCGCCGACGTAACGACGGATGGTGGCCACTGTGCACGGAATTCATTTCGTAATGTAAGGAGGTGGTGGGCTAGATCGTGCAAGGGAAACACGAGAACGGACGCGAACGCGTCACCACGCGAGCCCGAATCGGTCGCGCCAAGTGAATACGCGACAGCGGAAATAGAGCGTCGCGACGGCGTAAAATGAAGAAAAACGCGCGCGCGCTGCTCGCGCATTATACCGTTGGGTGGTGTGCGCGCGCTAGCGACGTGCCCGGTTGAAATGGAAAACGACGGCGACGAATTTTGATTTTTGAACATTACGCAACAACCGCTACGATGCTATCGCGGAATTTCGCAATCGGTCGCAAATCCGGGACATTTGAAAACGTTCTAATTACGAAGCGCGATTCGTTATACCGCGCCGAGATATCTTGATTTCACACGCGCGGCCGTCGTACGGTGTTATGTATACGTACGCGCGTGGATAATATATAATTACGCATTTACGCGATCGCGTTCGTTAGAACGCGTAATTTAGTACCGAACAATGGATCGTTTAAATATAACGATAAATTAATAACGCCGGTGTTTGTTCGCTGTCGGACGCATTTCGGCCGAAGACACACACTCGACATCGCGCGTTTCACGCCATTCGCCACGGCCACCGGACACACACACACACACACACACACGTTCTTAGAGAACGTAGACCCCGGGGGACGGACCGAAGCGATTTCGAAAACAAGTTTCTCGGTCGTTTCCTTCGGCTCGCCGAATACAACCGCGAACAACTTGAGCCTTCGACAACCCGGCGAAACGACCGGTGGGCACGTAACGATAATATTTAGAATCGTAAAAAACGCGTCGATATTTATACACGTTGTTTACGAGAGCAGGGCCAAAACAAGCGGGGCGGAAAAACGTTCGTGTTTCGTCGACTATAGGCCCCTTTGATGTTCGTACCATATCCGGTCCCCCGATCGACATACCCGGTACGCGTGTAACGATTTCTATACGATTCTAACGGTTTGCGTATTAGCGAATTGTTCGTTTCGTTTTCGCGTATCGCCGACGTACGCGGTACTAACGACGACGATTGCGCGCCCCGTCGTTCCCCGAAGGTCGCGGGGATCTTTCTCACTAAGCCGTATTTTATACGTAACGACGAATAAAAAAGAAACGCGAAGAACCCATTCCGCGGACCGTATCGAATTTCCGAAGTAACCAAAATACGCGGCCATTCCCCCCCCCGCACTAACGGAGACGCGGTTTTGTACGTTACACCGTCTGTCCGTCGATAATCACGTACGCGCGACCTATATTTACCGGCCGGTGATTTCTCCTTGGGGAAGCATATTCGGAATAGGCCTTTAGTTCTCGTGAAGTAGAAATAGTTGTTCATCTGGTCGAGTATCGACGTCTGGCCGCGCTGAGTGATGGCGTTCTGAAACCGAACGAAAACACACAGAATCGATTATTAGTACGATCGCTGACAACCGTCTCTGTTTACTATATACATACATAAATATATACGCGATGCGTGCGTGCACTTATGGATGGGAGGGAAAGGGGACCTCGATAGTGAAAACATTTTGAACGACGCCCCTTTCGCGACGATATCAAGTCTCGAAACAACGTAATTATTAACGAAACAACGTTCGTTCTAAACGCGTAATAATAATCACGATTCGAACCTAGTTCCCCCCCCAACTGGGGCCGCACACGTATAACGTGAATAACTCCGAACAGCGTATTTTCGTACGAATTGAAAACGCGCGGCTCGTGATGTGTTTATAACGCGCGTCGTGTTCGGCAAACCGTGAATTTCGAAACCGCGCGCGCGCGCCGTTTTCAAACGTATCGTTGGACCGCGGCGTGTGTATTTGTGTGTTTTCGTCTATGGCTGTGATTGTTAATCGTTTAAGAGACCGCCGAAAGCGACCGTCGTTTTAAAAACTTCGACCGATTGGGTGTCTCATTTGATCGGTCGATTTTCGCGAAATTGTGCGCTCCCTCCTTGTCCCCCATAACGGTGTCGGCGGTTTGTTGGTCAACGAATCGTTCGATGAATTTTCCGGTCTACGCGACAAAACTCGTTGCTATAATAATCGTCGATACGTGCTATAATCGAATTTCGTTCCCCCTTCCCCTGAAGTAGCGTTTCGAACCACGAATTTTATTTCGGATCATTCGGGAATAACGCGAATGGTCGTCGGAAATTTTGTTCGCCAATTGTGCGCACCGGTATTTCGAAAATCGCCGACAATTTTCGATTGTTCTTTTCCACGGACTTGATAAAACGTCCGACGACCGCCAACAACGTCCCGAAAACACCGAGAAGACGCTCGGCCACCGCTCGAGCGCTCATCAGCGGATCCTCCTCCTGGGGGGTCCCCGTCCACAGACCACCCGTTAAGAACTTCCGATCTATAAATATCTCTAGGCGATACATAAATACGTCGGCGTTAACGATACTGCACGACACGATCGCGTAATACGTACCTACGTACACGCCGCGTACAATACTTTTTTAACGTCTTTCGGGTATTATAATAGCAATAGTAATAATAATAATATAAATTCGACGGGCGGTAATTATCGCGCGCTAAATCGCGAAAAGTTGTACACGCGTAGGGAGTGTAAAAAGTACCGTAATGAGGGGGGGAGGTAAGAGGAACGTTTACTATACGATTTTCGAAATGTTCGGGAACTCGCCGAGAGTTTTATTTCACTACGATTGAGGGATTAACTCGTCACCTCATCATCGTTTACAAATTGAAATGTCGACGGGAGTCCACGAGCGATTCCAATCGCGCGCACGCGGTTCAACCCGTGATGTTTCTCGATTACCACCCCCTACGATTCGTCATTGATACCGCCGTGACGAGAGGAGAGAGTAGGAAACGTTTCGTATTTATCGTTTAATCGATAAACCAATAATCGATCGTAATCTCGAAACGCGGTTCGATCACACCACGCGTTGAACATCCAACGTAGCGCAGCGTCGTGTCAACGGAATACGACGACGAGAGGGAGGAGATCTATCGGATTCATACTGCGCGCGTTCGTACGAAGTCGTATAATAATTATCCTACATTATTCGCTCGTTTCGCCGATTTCTCGTACTACTCCGTGACTCCTCTCACTACCGTCATCCTAGCGGGCTATGAAAAAACTCGCGTTACGCGTTATTAATCGTAACTACACACACACACACACACACACACACACACGATGAAATCGACCCACTTTGATGAAAAAAAACCCGCGTTTATTGTCATTCGGCGTCATTGTGTGACCGTCGCAACCGTTTCGCGCGTCTTTTCTTTAGCCCGTGTCCGCGCCGCCATTCTCCTCGGATTTCGTGAACTTCCCCCCTCCTCCCCGTACGCGTGCGTGAACGGTCCGGTATATTGCGGGCCCGACGAGCCCGTCGGCATTGCTTCTAGCGTCCCCCCTTCCCAAAATAAAATCACCAAAAAAATGATCCGCGACGTACTTGCGCCGGCCGAAATGAAATTTCGGTAAACGAATTACGTAATAAAACGACGCGTGGCTAGTCGTAAGCGCGTCCCGAATCGATCGGTTTTACGTCGTCATCGTCATCGTCGATTTCCTTCGCGACCACATTCGTGGGGAATCCGTTCGGTTCCTACCAACGTTTACCCGACACTCTATTCGGACGACGAAGCGAAATGTCCAATATCCGACGGTTCGTATACGTAGATACGCGTTCGGCATTTTCGACGACGCATCGTTAGGCGTCCCAAAAACTCCGATAGCGATAAGTATATATACGCAAATCGCTGTTGTCTCGCAATCGTGACGTTGTGTGCTGTTGCCAATGGCAGGCGGGCCGACGAAACCGTAGGTTTCCCAATCCGCGCTCGTATTTCGTTACGAAACACAAGTCGGGCGGATATTGAAAACTTACGAAAACGAATATATATATATACAGAATACGTTGGTTTCACCTCACGCGCGCCTTATTTGGCCGATAATTTGAAATCGTTTCGTGTTCGAAGAACAATTATCCCAAAAATAGAAAATCGGCACGACATTACTAAACGCACGTTGACGACCATTTCCCCGGGTCTTTGTCGGCCCTTTTTTGATAAGTTTACCCGGCTTGATGATCAATGGGTCCGTTAAGACAACCTGTTCAAAACCATCTCCGTAAACGGGTCGGAAAAAGCGAAATATCATTAAACGCGTTTGGGGCCGACCATTGCCTCGGAAAAACCATTAATAGTCCCTCGTTCCGGACTTGGGTTGTCGGTGCTCGATAGAGCGTACCCGTGACCGGAGTCGATCCCTTTTTTACCCGTCTCCTACGTTAAGTATACGACAATGGGCCGTGTTACGTTTCGTTTCGTCGGACAAAACCCCGCCGATCAATCGTTTCGCGTACCAAACACGTTGGCCGCCGATACCGGTTTCCGAAAACGAATTCGCGTTTCCGCCTCGGGTCGTTTCCGGCGCGACGATCGACGGTTCCGTCGTCCTCTGCGTGGTTGCCCGTATACATTACTTGTATACAGTGTGTGTGTCGGGTAAAAAGAACGTAAACGACTACTTAAGAACCACTGCGCGCAGTCGATAGCTCAATGACCTCGGTATATTCCGTGCGGTCGTTTTATTATATATAGATAGATAAGGTACACCGCGTTCGGCGACGACCGAGCGCGCGGTTCCAGTGTATTTAACGCCGACGGAATACGTTATGCGCGCGCTGGCTGAAAAGAATGCGCGTCTCCGACGACGACGGGGACACATTGTCGACGATCGTTTTATTAATATACGCTGTGCGCGCCCGTCATTGTAATCGTCGGCGGACCGTTCCGTGTACGCGTTTATTATTTCGTTACGATATTTTTTTTTTTACTCGTTCGGTTCCTCGATAATCGTGTACGAATTTTTTATTTCCCCTTCCTGCCCACCAGTCTATCCCGCTCGTTCGCGTTTCGTTCCGGCACGGATAACGGTACACACACACACACACACACCGCGCGCGCATAACTCCCGTCCCCGTCGCCGCGGGTGTAGAATGCGTAAACGATCGCAGACCGATTCGACCGGATTACCATATGATGGTCCCCACACCGGTCAGTCGCCGTCGCCCGTATTATATAAATAGCGTAACTGAAGACGACGGCGACGTTCCCCCCCACGTACGGACACGAGTAGAGAACCCGGCACGGGATTAGAGCGCCGGTCTTAGAGAAATGTCGAGCCGCCGAGGATTCCGACACGTAAACAATATGCACCGGTCGACGCCGCGATATCCGTAGTATTTTTACCGACGGGTTTCGGCCCTGTACGTTTTCCGCTAATGTCCGGACAAATATTACGCGTTCGACGACGAACTGCAGCGTGGTCGACTGTTTTCGTCGTTGGTCGTGAAAAAAATACGACCGACCGTTTTTTCGAAAATCGCGCGGCCCGTCGATGGTTATCCTTTCGCGCGTCCCATTTCACCGTCTTGAAGTTTCCGAATGCCTCGTAACCACCCGAAACAGCAGTAACCTCCGATATAGGACACGCGCCAGGCGTAACGTTGTTACGTATATCGTTATCTTCGTGGTCGTCACGCGGTTAGATTACCACGGTTAGAATACCGCGGTTAGATTAGGTTTCGGGTTGTTGCACTAAGCACGAGTGCGCTCGGCTACGTACGCGCACGCGCACGCGCAAGTCGGTACATACGCGACCAAGTTCAAGGATGACCACACACGGTCGAAATCGATTTACACGTCGCCAGTCCGACGTAATCATCGTTCGGGAGAACGAAATGGATCCGTGTATCCGTTTCTCGTTTCTCGTCGATGTTCCGATCACGTCGGCGCAACAATAGTCACACCGGCACCGTTCGGCTAGAGCGAAACGCAAATTCAGCCGATTCGTTTCGATTGCCGGCGAAAATATTCGCCACGTCGCTTTTGCCGCGTACAGATCGCACGAAACTTCGACACGTTGAACGGTCGTCGAGTCTGACGACATTTGTCGGTGGCTGCGGATCGTCGAAAACCAACGCTCTAACGGCCCCGGCCAAGTGAATTAAAAAGGAAATGGTATTCCGCCCCGACGACGAACGCCCGTTGTATTCCGTCTTTCGGCCGTTTAATTTGTAGCGCGCGGGCCTTTTAAATTCCGTTCGAGTATGGCCTTCTCGTACGCGTTTCGACCATGGAATTACGATCGTTCGCCGAACAATACGATATATCTGAGCGCACACGCGCCGATAAGCCGGCCACGAAATACATTTACGTACGTGTCCCGGTGCCGGACCCGTTATTTCGGGACGCCCGTGCCGCATACATATCGACGTACCTATCCGCGCGCCGGGTAATTCGGTTAATTTGGTCGATTTCTAGTGGACACGAAACGCGCGGCGTATTTAAGTTCAATCGTCGTCGAGTAAGACGTGTACGTGTGTCGTATCGGCGACGGTATAGAGGTATATATTTGTGTATATTAAATAATAATATTAACAGTACCCGACGACGGCGCCGTAAACTCGCGTAGGCGACGCGTGTGTATCGTTCAGCGTACTCGCGGTAAAACTGACCGTCGTACCTCGTCCGAATGAAATGGCGATTTTGTCGAAAACGGTCGCGCCTATATATATATATAGATTACGAGGTTTCGTCGGCCGAGTTGAATCTGAACGGTATCACGACGTAATTGCGAGGGAGAAACCGTTCGAACGCCCGATTATAACGGTATAACCGTGTTTGTACCGATCGTCGCCTCTGGATGGACCGCATAAACTGGACCCACGGAAAACTCGGAACAGTAACCCACGACGGTTCTCCAATACTGTCGGATTCGTATCAACGCGTCAAAAAAAATCTAACCGCCGCGGGACGAATATCGTGGACGTGCCGTAGCATCGGTGTAATCGTTTTCAAATCGCGAAATTTCTCGGCCGGGTGGTGTGTCAGCGTGAAAAAAGCGTCAGTCACACAACGACGCGAAAACCTACACGCGTAAAGTTAGTTTTCTCTGTACGCTACCGAGGTAATCTTTTCGAATTCCCATTTACCGCCCCCCCCCACGGTTGATCTTCAATTTCGCCGTCGTCGTCGTACACGTACACGAGAGCCCGTTTTTCCTTTTGCGCGCGCGCGTCAAAAACGGTTTCACTTGCCGAACGAAACGGAATTAGAAGAAAATAACGACAGTAATTGTTCAACGCCTTTTCGGGAATAGAAAACGGACGCGGCGGCACGAAAGTGAGAACGCGTTCTCACGAGGCGTCTCCACGCTTATTCGTTACGACATCGTATACGCGCGCTTTTACGGCGGACGCGTTCGCCGTTCGGAACTCGGAAAATATTTCATCACGTCCGGTTTCGGCGGTGTGAACGTCCGTTATTCAAAAGAGAGCCGTCGACAGTTGTTCGTGAATGGCCCCGTACGTAATTCGTCGATATCGTATTTATAAATACAACACGCGTAGGTACGCTCGGTGTGGACGTCGCCGTATTGTTGTGGAAACGCGAGGAAGACTCGCGTCAGTTTACGCAACGCGGGCAACGTACGACCACCGCCGCGAATTGTCGACGAACAGAGAGTCCGAACGTGTGTTTCCGGTACGCGGTTGTTGTTTTGCGCTTACGCCGGTCGTTTCGAGTTGTTTTGACGGCCGCGTGCAAAGAATGTCGGCGGCCGCCGAAGCGGCGAAAATGTTATTATCCTCGAACGCCGCGTACGATTTTACCGTAATTGGCTCGTCCTAACGCCGTTCAATATTCGGCGAAGACGACGGAAAACGTTAACGACACTGGTTCCGTCGGTCGTCTAGCGTACGACGGGAGTTTGTGTACTACCGCCGCCAAGAAAAGCGCGACCGACGTTCGTCGTTAAACGGGATTGCCCGATATACGTAGACTGTCCCCAGATCGGACGGTGTCGGGTAATAATTGAAACCGTCCACCGTCGTTTACCGACTATAAATCAATCGTCGACGTCTTCGGATCATTGCCCACCGGTGAAATCGTTCCGCGGATCGTCCGTCTAATAATAATAGTAATAATAATGACGCCAACGAAAGGTTTCGATCTCGTAATTTTCGTTTCGCCTTTTTCCGTTTCGAAAAATGTTATCGCGGCGTCTTCGAAAGCGATAATCGACGTATCAATTACACACACCCGGCACAGCCTATCCCCCCTCCCCGTCTAGCGTTTCGTTTTTTTTCTTCTTTTTATCGCTTTACCGGATTCGTGATAGAAATCGACTTGAAATATGCGCGCACGCGCAATATATAAGACGACGTCCGTTTTCTATATAATAATAAGCTTCGACGACTCTCGTTGGACCGGTCAACATTTAATGGCGCGTTTTAGTCGCGGGTAAATGACCTCGGGTTTTACAAT
>JAIPRN010001772.1:25642-39474 GCA_025469175.1 Geopemphigus sp. TES_GeoC_2020
TATATATATATATATATTATTCGCGTGGCGTATTGGATAAATCGTAAACTTTCATTTCGAGTAGTCGGAATTTTTTTGACTTGTTTGCTACACAACCCGATCGGCCGGTGCGCGGTGAAAACGAAAGTAGAACGTCGACGAGACAATAACGATATACCGTAGATATATAAATATTTACGCCGTCTAAGACGTGATATATCGCGTGTATTACTTCGTTCCGCCACCGGGAAGACGACAACACAATTGTGACGACGACGAACCCGGGAGCAGATTTTCCGAACTCGTCGGCGAATACTTTTTTAAACGGCCGACGAGAAAAACGTTCGTCGACGTTACTTGTTCAGTTTACGCGTTTCCGGTGCCCGGCACAGAAACGAAACTGTACGCGCTAATTTTTTGTCCTTAAATTCGTTTACCGTTCCGACGACGTAATTTCGTCGAAACCACCCGAAAACTACAACGACGACGAGACGCCGGTAAATTTATTTCGTACCGACGATTCCTGACGACGTTTCGGGAAGGAACGCGAAATACGCGCGCCGTCGTTGTTTTTGGAACGCGCGCGTATTCGGGTCGTACGTCGCGCGAGATCGACCACGGTCTGTACCAAGCGGTAAAATAAATAAAATTTACACGCGCGCGCGCGTTTTTCGTTTTTAAAAACCGATAAGACGATCAGAAATTTCGTTCGCAGATGTACGCGCGATGGACATGAGACCATCGAAACGGACGTTTTATGTTTACAACACCCATCCCCCCCCGCCCCTGCCAACACTCGTCGTCCCAATTTATGGTCAATACGCGCGCGGTTATCTCGGCAGTGGCACGAATTTATTACGTTGTCGGCCCCACGCGCGTCTAGCGTGAAACCAATTAGATATAAACACGAACCGACGTTTCGGCGCGGTAACCTCGATCGACGGCCCGCGTACATATTGAAATAATACTCGGCGGCGGCGCGTCGTTCGCGATCCGGAGGAACGTACACGATCGGACGACCGAAAATCTATCATCCGCCGACCGATTAACGATAAATTACGCGCGGAGAAAACGGCCACCCGCCCCTTCCACTCGAAAATCTCCAGGTGCCCCCACGTCGATATTTTGTTTACAACGAATTGCGGTCGAGACGGCTGGTCCACGCGCGCGCCGCTAAGAGCGTATTTATAACGCGGAATACGAAATAATTATATTAACCATAAACGACGTATCGTTTCGGTTAATTAGTACGGTTTACTACTACTCGGTAACCACGACTTATACGAATAAATAATCGCTCTACGGTCGCGGAGCACGTATATATATATATACTGGTTTCCGTGTAATTTATTTCCACAAATATCGGTTTCGTCTTTTTATCTGGCCGACGACACCGTTTTGAGGAATAACGCGATTACCGTTACGGCGAAAACGACGTGGAATACCCGGCCGCCGTAGGTTATTAACGACGAACGAATATAGATCGAACGCGATCGTAATAACGCTCGGTCGAGGACTGGGGATACTCGCCGTTAAATTATCGTAAACGCTGTTTAAACGGTCCTGTGGTGGTCGTTCGTTTTACGTGGGCGGCGCGCCGATCAATTCGTTTCGATAAGCCAACGGACTCGCCGGTGATATGGGTAAACAACAAAACGAAAATTATCGCCGATTCGAAAAGGTCAAAACGACTTCGGAACGTTCGAAGACCGACGTAATACGACGTGTAATACGCGGCGCGCGTTTTGTTGTATTCCAGCTACGCTATTAGCTCGAATTTATTTCAGATAACGACCCGTTATCGTTACGAACATTTATTAGCAGATTAGAGCGTTAGTTTACCGGATTTGAATCGACACAACGCCGTTTATTGTTACGACAGCGCTCCGTTATTTATATTTCGTCCGAATACGATGGACGGGTGACGAGATTTGCGTCGTCGAATTTTACGCGTTCCGTAATTTTAAACATTCGAAAATTCTCCGCGGCTAATCGTAACGCGTTTCGGGATAGTTACGTAATGGGAGACTAGACCTCCGCCAAACTGCCGTTCGCGCTTTTTGTCGCGCGTCCGGCAAACGTGTAAAACTCTAGTTAATCGCAAAACGCGGAACCGAACGGGAAAGTAGTCGGTCGGCGAAAAGAAACCGGCCGGTTGAACGCGCTGCAGCCATTAGATTACGATAACTAAACGCGTTCCGCCGGGCCAAAAAGCGTGTACGGGAGTTGGCGGATGGCACGTTTGTCGGCTTCACAAACGTTGCGCGCCATCGACAGAACCCCGAGGCAAATTTCGTATAACGAAAACGTTATATTACACGATCGTACGAACGACGAACACACAAGGCGTTGTAATACGTTCAATGAGTGGAAAACACGTTCGAGACGAATTTCCGTCGCGAACGAAACGTCAACTTCAAATAACGACTTTCTAAATCGGATCCGATGGCGCGCGTATAATAGCGATAATAGTAACGATACGCGCGTTTCTTCCCCAACTAGTCTCGTCGAACGCGCGTAATAAAAATAATAATACGTTACACGCGCGCCGTTTGCGGTCGTCTATGCGGAGAACGTTGACCGCCCGAATCGATCGACGTACCGAAAATCTCGGTAGTAGATCGCAGATTCGCCGCGGACAAAAACCGACTCTTTCGTCGCGCGCGTTTTACAATGGATACGTGTTACGGAACACCGTCCGTCGGCCATCCTCGCGTGGGAAACCGTTCTCGATAATGGAAGGGGGGGGGAGAGCGCGATTCGATATCGATGGACGGCGAGACGACCGTGCGTAACGAACTATTTTACCGGTCGGTACCTATCTGTCGGTCCACGACAATGGCGCGCACCGGCCCCCCGAATAGAGTAATCTCTCGTCCATTGTTCCCGGTCGACGTTACGTCATACGCGCGCGTCCACCGCCGACGAATTAAAACTACCGCCCCCGGGTCGGCGACAACGGCATGTTCTTCACCTATTATCCATCGAAAACACTCTGTTCGTCAAACACCGTCGGTGCGTTCGCCGCCGACAACGGAACGCGCGTCGTCCCGCGCACTGAATAATCGCGGTTTACCAGAGACAAAGGACGCTCCTCCCCGATACGGTACCAACCAACGTAATACCCTAACCGCGTTTAGGGCGCGCGCGCGGTATAATCGGCGTGACCGCTACTCACTTGGATCGCGCCCCGCCGGACGTCGTAGTACACCCAGTTGTCGGTGGAGAAAGAGATGGCCATCAGGGCCGTGGCCACTATGGCCAGTATGGTGGCCAACGAGAGCGTGATCGCGGAACACGGCATGACGTTGCGTTCGGAAAGCGGCGGACGAGACGGACGTGTGTGTAACGATCGACGGTCGGCGACGGATGGGAGGAGCCTTTATGCGAGGAACGAAGTGAGCGGACGGCGGCGAAAGATTTTTCGGAATACGTGCGCGGTTAGTTCGACCGGACGGCTTTTAATACATTTTTCGAACTCGGGGAGTCGTTCGTTTCGGGTACACACACACACGCGCGCGCGCACGTACGCACGTGCAACGTATACACACACACACACACGAACGAGATGTACGACGGAAAATACTCAACGGGCGGCGCGCACACGACACACAGTGACGACGGACAAACCGAACGACAGACTCGAAACACAATAGCGGCAGCTGCGCGTCGGAGACGGGACATTCGGCCGACCGATTCCTTCTTGGCGGCGGCGACGGCGCTCCCCCACCGAAACACGAATATTTCTCTCCCCTCTCGTTCGCTCGGCCGGGTTAACAATCCGACACGAACGCGTCCCCTCCGTAGCGCAACAGGTTTTTTTTCTCTCCGAGCACCACACACATACACACACACACACACACACACACACACACACACACACACACACAGGCGCGCACCTGTGACGGCGGACGCGGTGACTGTACACGAAAAAATATATATACGGCGCTCGGGGAAGGGGATAACAGAAAAATAACGAAAACGAGTACACGCGTCGCCCGACAACACGAATGCACGAACAAGAAAAACGGTGTATTCGTACGTTTCGGTGTTGTCTCTTTCGGTTTCTTGCTGCTCTGCGAACGACCCGTAAAATGGTACAATAGTATCGGTACACTGATCCGACGTGCCGGGCGCTGTCGTCGTTAGTTTTTTCGATTATTTTTCGTTTCGCGCCCTTGTTTCGGGCTTCCACGGAAATAAGTTTTACTCGTAGCGGCGATAACGACGTACCAATATCCCTTCCACGCGATCTAACATCGTCATCGCCAATCTTCTATCACTCTCCCACCACCCAAATCACTCGTTTGTCGCCTTTATCCGGACGACTAATCTGTTACTCGTTTTATTTCCGTACTTTCGACGTTACGCGATATATAAAACGGATCATTTGCGGTTTTCCGCCGCCGGCGAGATGAATACAAAACGCGGTGATTTCGGAGCCGATCGAGCGATCCACGGATCGTTCGTTCGATCTAAATCGTCGCGGACCGCTGCCGACCGGCGAACGTGCAATAGTAATAATAATAATAACGTCGACGGACACGCGTGCGGTTCGTGAAAGAAGAAAGTAACAGTAGGTTAGTTACCTTCTCCCGGTAGTTTTTCGATTCGTTTTTCTCGTTCACGATCGGAGGGAGTTGATTGAAAACGCGTAACGAAAGACTTGGTTACGACAGTAATAAATCGCGTCGGTTTTTTTCGGGTACGCGAAGGGGAATATGCTCGAATTTTACAATCGGATTACCGAACTTTCGTGGTATTGATGACGGGTAAGTATCGGACGTTTTCACCATTGTCCGAGTAGGATAAACGGGCGCCCTTAAAAAGTTTAACTAATCGTCGCTCCTGGTGTCGGAGGATAACGCTAACCGTTACGACGGCCCGTCATATTAGAAACTCCTAATAACGAACGCCGTACAATAGAAACGATTATGTTTCATGAATATGTATTAAGCGCGTTATTCGCGTGGGTATATTTACGTGGCCGAATTGTCGTCGTGTTGTTGTTCACTACACTTTTACTTTTCGTTGTACGGCCGTTTTACACGCAACATGCGCGTAACGACGTCCGAGTAAAAACGATTTATGGGGGAAAACGATTACGGAACGAATGGCGCGAAAAGGTTCGGGGCCTACGTGCGAAATTTGCCTAATGTTTAAGTCGAATTGCTTAAGAAATGTATCGAATCCGATGTTAGCGATAATATGATATATACGTAACGACGTACGTTGCGCTCGTTTGTACAATAATAGTCGTCGCGATTAACCAATATGGTTCGCGTAAATCGCTCGGAAACGAACGAACGTTAATCGGTCGGCGATACGAATCACAACAGCGGACGGAATCGGCAAGAACGTACCGACGTAAACGTTCGAATATGTCGGGTAACAAAAGCGCTACTACCGTAACACGGACAGCGGGCTGTTGTACGTATTACTGGAGTTTTCGACCGGTAAAACCGCTTTTCGACTAGGTTCGAATACGCGCAGTATCGGGAAACGTACTCGAAAATGACGATAAATTTTGAATTTCGTCCGACCGGTATTCGCCATAACCGAAGCTGCTGGCGAAGTAAATGATATTTGTACTCCAGGGCGGTGGATAGAAAATGTAGATGGCGTGTCGTCGAACTGTCCGAAGAACCGTTAGCGGTTAAAAATACCTTTGGACTATTAAACACGACGGGGTTTCTCTACCGGTTGACACGTTGTAGATTTGTCGATATTTCGCGCGAATATTACTCTACCGAAACGCGTCGAGAAAAGTACGTTCGCCGGCTGTCGCGGTCCACGGCGGTCAACGAATCGTATTTAAACGCGTCGTCGTAATAATCGAGGATAATTAGCGTTTAAAAATAATAATTGCCCGACGAAAACGTATCGAATAATTGAACACGCCGTAGGAAAATTGGCGGCAACGTTTCGCGTCCGCCCGTAATACGAACAGTTTCGGAATCGCATACGTCGCGTAGCGAGCTCGTCGATGAACATACACGCACACCTCGGACTAATACATTGGATGGTTAACTCGGGTTTTTGTCGGGGCCGTGATCCGGTAAGCGGTATAATAATCGATCGAACACGCGGAACGCTTTTACGGGTATCCGACGATTCTGGCCCGTTTTTTTCGGACGTACGAAAATACCGCGGCGAGTCGTACGTAACGCCAAATAACCGACGTCAAGGAAATGGGAGGAAAACGTGATTTTGGATCGCGTCGCTTTGTACGACGGACTTTCGTCCTTTTCAGGGAGAATCTCCCATTACACTCGGAGTCACGAGTAAATACTATCGATATTCGTATTCGGTTTTTTATTGCGCTTGGCCGAGATCTGACGTATTCCGAAGGTCCTATGGTTCCGCATATTTCGTTCAAGTGGTTGAAGCCGGAAAGTCTTAGTTTCGTAGTTTTTTCGGTTGCCTCCGTTATTTCGGTCTTTATTGACGTTATTTTTACGGAGATTGTGCGGTTTCGGAACAACCCGTCAACTTGAACGAACGAGACGGAACCGTTGTAATCGAACACGGTTGGTCCTCTCTCGACGACGAGCCATTCGAATCTCGCGCGCACGCCGTAGCGATTGAGGGATCGTTAGAAATAGCGCCCGAAATTCGTAACGAAACCCGGTTAGGTGTGTAATAATCGCGAAGCCAATTGCGTGGCGCACAGAAACGTAAAGCTGCACCCGTCGGCGTTCGGTAAACGTTCCGTTTTGTGTTCGGTGGAAACGGCACACGAGCGCGCAACGACATTTGCGCGCGCGACTTGAACCGTTCCCGACGATAGAAGGGAATACGTTTAGCGATTGTTCGCCGGCACCGTCCGTGGAATACGATCGGCTGTTTTGAATAAATAAACGGTTCGTCGACGGCACGTTGCTCGGTAACTGCGACGTAGTATTCCGAAACGCGTTCGGGGGACGGATTTTCGACGAGATTCGGCCGGTTTCACCGAACGATACGGAAACGATTTCGTTCCCGACGTTCCATACTTATCGCCGTGAAAGCTATCGCCGCGCGCGCTTTTCCGCCAACGGACTTTATCTCACGTACCGACGACGACGAACCATATTTGTTCTCGTCCGTACGCGCGTCACGTTCAAATCGTAAAATGTTTTCGCGAATATTCGTGACACGCTCGCTTGACGTAAACAACTTCGTGTACGTCGGAAACTCGCTAAATTTTGCCCGAACCCGTTACGAGACGCGTTTACCTAAAAATAAAACGAAGCTACCGCTCGAGTACACGGTCGTGTACGCTGTAATAATCATAAAAGTCGATTTAGCCGAACGTCTAATTAGGAAATGATTATGCACGAGTCGTAACCCGCGAAACCAACGCGAGTGAAAACTACGAACGAAAAAAGTGAACGAGGGTAATTATAATAATATCCGTTATTATCACCGTGGAAAGCGTTTCTCTGACCGTTCCCAACGGTATACGTAAACGATCGAGCGTTTTGAATATTTTAACATGCGCGTGGACTAAAAAATAAAAAAAAAATAATACGATATCTGATTCGCGTACGCGCGTAATACGACGATCAAAACAACGAAACGCGAGCGATTCGCTGGTGAATGAACGACGATGACGACGGTATGTCTAAAGCGCCGAGCGCCGAGAACGTGAAACGCAATCGCAATTAGGCGTCCGACGGTTTTCCGCATTTCGATGGCTACGCTCAGAACGAAAAGTTACGTACGAGAATAAGGCAAAAATCGAAATCGTCAATAACGTCCCGTCCGTCCGGTCGGTCGCGGAACGTTCGTTCGTAACCTAACGATTAAAAAAAAAAAAAAAAACGTGTCTCGTTCCGCAACCGACTCGGGCCGGTGACGAAAAACGGGTGTCCGGACCGTCGATTCGACGGACAACTGTACTATATTACGCAACGTCCCGGTACAACCGAAAATACAATTTCCAAACGACAACGACCGTTACGGGTATATTTAATTACGAGCGCCGCCGATACGCTATGGACCGGGCGATACGAGAACGCGGAACGTTAATTGAAAACGTACGCGTAAGTACGGTTGGACGTGTTACGTAAGTAACGGTAACGCGATGTCCACGTGTCGGGCGAATGTACGTACACGCATATGCAAAGAAGGAAAGGAACCGATAAGTCGGCAGCGGCGGACAATGTCACCCGAACGACGGCTATTCGGAGATTTTAAACGACCAACTAATCGACGGCAAACGAGTGACTGCCAACCATCGTCGTCGTGACGTCGCCCCGCGGGATTTCGGTACTAAGCCCCCTCTCCCCCCCTTGAATACTTTTAAGGAACAATGAGTCCGTCGCGTCATTAATTACTAAATACGATAAAGTCCATTTTCGATATCGTGAGATATATAAAAAGGAAAATGGTTCTCGAAAGTTCTGGACCAGTGACAGTTGGACGACTTATACCGTTTAATATATACAACGTGAAAATACGACGAACTTCGTCAAAAGACCGCTTCGATAAGTGTTCGCCGTCGTAGTTTACGACGGACGGTAGATATCGATTGTTTTTCGGCCGCTCTGTTAGACGTGTGCCCCCTTCTCTGACCGTTAACATTACGTAAGTCGACGATATTCCCATTCCACCTCTAACCTTGTCTCGAACGTATCGATCGGACGACAGTCGATCGATTTAATCGGAAAAGCGAGCCGAATACGTTTTTTACGCGCTCGTAATGGAAATTGAACGCGAACAAATCGGCCGAATGTTATTCGTGCGTATATGAGCGGAATGGAAACAACAACAACTTTATCGGACGCGCGGAACAATAATTAACGTGCCGCTGGTGCGAATAGCGTCGATTACCGTCATCGAACGGAATTTCTTCGACGTAATTCGCGTCAGGCGTCCGGAGAGAGTAGGTGATTTTATTGCCGCGGCGGCGGGTAAATATTCGACGCGAGAAGACTCCTACGGAAACGTCCAATACCTATCGTTCGGAGGAACGCGAGAAAATCTCGCGGCGATTTGTCGTTTATTAGCGAATACCTTCCATCAATCGTATCCCGTTATTATTAAATTCGCGTGTTCCGAACATTCGTTTTCTCGACGATCGTCCCGGAAAATATACGCGAGATTCACGGGACGTAAATAAAAACCCCGAGCTGGTACGTTTATTACCTCGTGCGTGCCGGACAAGGTAAAAATAATCCAAGTCCGAAGGGCTTCGCCCGTTGATGTCCGGTCAACTGTAGGTATATTGGATTGGGTCGGTACGCGCGACTCCGGTCGGTCCGTTTTCTTTCGTCTATGTTTACCGAAATCGGTAACAACGTCGACCGCGAATCGATATTAATAAGGATGATATCGAGAACGACGCGAATTATTCCACGCACGGCCAACGTTCGCTGTTTACTTCACCGAACAAATTACGCGGCACGTACGTCACGTATATTTTTACACTTAAATACTCGACGATTGGCGAATTGGCGATACGTGCCGTTGCCACGTAGGACGTGCATGCGCGTAAACGAAAAAATTCCACGAGTTTCCGCGATTATAACTCAAAACCAACGCGCGACGCCTGCACGTCGCCCAGTATAGAGCGTATACCGACCACGTCGAAACAGGTGTCGTCTACGCTGGTCGTTTCGAGGCGTACGTTTTTAATGTACCCGTATTTCTTGCTCGTTTGTTCGCCGTACGTTAGTCGGCGGGCCGAAAAGCCATATTTTTAATATTATTCAATCGGACGTACCGCGTAACGTCACGCGACTATTCGTCTACCGTTAGGCAGATGATGGTCGGGTTTGGTCTTAATTCGCGTCCGCACGAACTGTTACGCGTCGACGAAGTTACGCATTCCGGAACGTCAATTAAGCCGCTCAATCGTCGGCGTTGGACATCCGCAGGACGTACGTACGAAATAAACGTTCGCGGAAAACTCGTCGGCTAATGGGAAATGCGATAAAATAACGAACAAACAAAATCCACCGCTTAAACGTTCGCTAATCGTATTCAATTAACGTCGACTAGGCGTAACGACAGCTTTTATTAGTCCGACAATCGGTGTCACGTGTCTATGTCCGTTGGTGCGTTAACGGTTTCGAGTTCCTACGTGCGCACTATGTACGGTATTTCGGGCGTGTACGTACGACAAATAAATACGTCTCGTATTATCCATTTTTTAACGACGACTATTCGAGTTTTCCGTCATCGTGACCACTACGCCAAACACTCTAATCGTGAAAGCCTACTACTACTAAACTACTACTAGTAAACTACTACTTCTACTTGATTGTAAGGTTGATCCCCAATTTCGTCTGTGATCTCGTTGTCGGACGACATATAATTATCCGCAATTTTTCGAATATTATAAAGACCGAACTAATAAGCAACTACAATGGGAAAGGGGGTGGACACTAAACAGTATACACGTTGCGCGTCCGCTTTTCGTTTATAAATAATTCAACGAACACCCGTTAATGATCGGCCAACGATTGTTTGGCTTTCACCATCACCGATATGATCGAATAACATATATGCATAACCTATAAATAAATAATTAACGTAATTAAAAAACGTGAAAGGAGATAATGGGTTTCGACTAAATAAAGGGCTCGTATCTACTTTCGTTCGATTTATTGCTAACTTTGTCCGAAAAAATGGCGAATAATTATGTCGAAAACGTAAGGTTACATAACAATATAATCTCGAATCGTAGTTGTTCACAACGAAAAACATAAACGGAAGAGTGGGCAGGTAAATAATGCTAACGGCTTATAGACGGATTTCGGAATATATCGGGCGAATTCTTAAAAATGAACACGTTATACTCATAATACGTACACTCGCAAACATTTCCAAGTTAACGATCTTCGTCGCCGTCATTTTGAGAATCGACTTTTCCGTAACGTTCATTAGCATCGCGAAAAACAATATATTCCGAAACGACGTTCCCGTTGCTGTCCAATCGCAACTATACAACGAAAAATTCACGTCTGCTTTCTAAAAAACAAAAAAAAGCGATTTTCGGATTTACGTGTTTCGTTTGAATGCCGTGATTGAACTTAAAACGCTAAACGTTTGTATTTTACGATTTATCGCGATAATAACGCAATCGAAGTTTCACAATTTATTACCCGCGTGTTAATGTCATTTAATAGGAAACACACTGTGAATAGATGAAAAAAGTACATCAATAACGCCACTAATATTTTCAACATCACCGGCGAAGTAAGCGAAAGGCCGTCTAAAAAACCCTGAAAAAAATTTTTTCAAATTTATTTCGTCGGACTAGAAGATATAAGACGAATCATTACAGCTATCAGCGTGAATGATAGAAAAATGAATACGTTGGATTCTACAACGATTAATAGCATGACGATGGGTCCCAATATTTTGAAAACTGCTCTCATTTTTCTGAAATCAAAATTAACGTCGCGTAACGCTATATTACCACCGATGGATATTTAACCAGCGGAAAAATAAGTCGAAAATCGGTGTCAGTTTGTGTGTGTTTGTGAAGTAAAGCAGCGGATACTCACTCGACAATTTTTTGATGATCCCCGATAATCGACTTCAAACGTTCCACGTTTTTTCGTTCGACCTCGGTAATCGCCATCCGTAAATCATCTTAATAATAGTTACAACAAACGTTTTTCAATATTTCTGGGAGCTTTAGTATGTGGAAGGTCGGGGAATGTACCGGAAAAGCGAAAAGTGTATTTTGGTCAATGTAAAACATAATAACGCGGGGGTTAATAGTTAATATACATAACGATAGTTATACACACACACAAAATTAACGCCGATGTCTAGCAATGTTATTATGTGTCTGTGGTTTTGTCAGTTACCACAGCAATAAATCAAAATAAGTAATCTTCTGTTCCTCCGAAATACGGTTAGGTTAGGTAAGATTTCTAATTAGGTCTCGATTTTTATCCAGATAATCCCTCGATTTCTATATACATACTTTAAAGTACCTGTCCCCAATCTACAATTAATTCTTAACTCGCATTCTCTAAACTATCAGCCTCTTCCGTCATCTTATTCGTCCCTAATGCCGACTTGTTTTAAATTTCGCGTAATCGTTGATTTTCCATAAGTATAAGTTCAGCTATATCAAAGTTATTTTTAAAAGCTACATACAATTTTCAAAAAAATAAATCGAATTAATTGGGGCACCTATTCAACACTATATGAAGACTACCTCATTATAGACGGTGCGGTCTGACGTTGGGGTCGGTAAGTGGCCAATTTAAACGTCGTACCTTGGGTGTTGTAAACCGGTGATCGACTGTCATAGCCTAACGATTTAAACGCGCCACTAATGGTCTCCAATTGGACGCTGGTCGTTGTGCAAAGCGATATGATTACAAAGTCGAAGATGATGAACGCGTACGTATTGTATGCCATCACTATACACTCCGCGACGTAGAATAGCGTGAAGTTGTCGTTGTAGAACCGCTCGGACACGGGAAACAAGAAATTTAATACGTTTAGACGATACTTGGTCCGCGGGTCCCGGTTAAGCTTATTCAACAATGGCAATATCATCCAAGACATACCCGCAACGGTCCACAACGTGGCGAAGATTTTGGTTAAGTTCGCGCATCTGGTGCGGCCCGCGCAAAGCACGCCCTCCTGTCCGTGACGGCCGTACGTCAGGAACTCAACCGACGCGAAGTCCATACAATTCCATATGTCCTCGGATTTTCTAATCAAGTAGTACGTTCTCAAAGTGAGGTACACTAACACGATGAACATCATCAAGTACATAATCGCGTCGTAATAATCGTCCAAACAGCAATAAACACTCCATCCGCACACCAGTATTGCCATCGCGTTAAACGCAAGCAACACGTAGTTGACGGTCCTGTAAACGTTGTGGCCGTAGAGCTCGGCCATCTTCGGATCGAAAAGTTCGTAGATTTTCCAGATCTTCATTAGTCGTATGTTGATTATGTACTCGGTACCCTCCCGATTTTCCATCTGGATCGCGAATTCGGTTCGAAGCTCTTGACGGTATCTTTTCGCACTGTGCAAGCTGAGTCGTGTCGGCGACTCGATTTACGTTTTAACGTCACTCACCGACCAAGTTCGGATTCAGACTTCAAAAACGACTAGCGTTGTGTATCGATCGTTTCGTTTGTAACAAATAATACGTCAAAACGCTTACGTAAAAAACCGTACATATTAATAAATCGTCATATTCCGTAAACCTTTTCGCCGTAATTAACGACTTAATTACGTACGACTAAAATTAAATGAACATTTAAATTTAATTACACGCGTTGGAAAAAGAAAGGATAGTTAAAGCAATAATATCTAATTAACAAGTCCTATTGGAATAATCGATTCTACTTAACATTCAAATGTTATTTTATATTGAAGGACATTGTCCATAAACACCTATACCTATATATTCTGACCGAACATTATCTGTTTTTAACTTTTCTCGGCAAATATTACACTTTGACACATAACAAGCGATTATCTCGCGTAAAAATGTCCTAGAATTTCGTGTTACGTGCTTATAACTATGGCATTAATTGACACTGTACATACAGAGGTCTGTACGTCATGGGTCTAAATTAGAGGATTAGTCAAAGTTATCCATTTGAGCGTTTTAGTAAAAGAACTAGGTATACAAAGTCGGTTGGTCATAAAAAGAATATTTTCACACGGATATAGCACCGTACTGTATTCCAAGTAAAACGTAAAATGAACCATATCCTTCGCAGTTATATTCGCTTCATATTCGAACATGTCCTGGACAGCGACAGAATATATTATCTCGTAGGCGCCATCATGTCCATAGAATTGAACGTATCGCGTATGAGGTCATCGAATATTCGTCTCCGATTAAGAGATGGTCGGTTTTGTTTTAACCTGAGTCT
>JAIPRN010001773.1:0-39455 GCA_025469175.1 Geopemphigus sp. TES_GeoC_2020
ATATATATATATATATATATATATATATATATATATATATATATATATATAAACGAATATGCGCCTTTTAATTTTTGATTCGATTACTTTTCGCAATCTATATATAATGGAACGATAACAATGACGTGTATTTCAATAATTTTCAAACCATTCATTGAGAAAATGACGAATCCTGATTTCAATTTTTCGGCTCTCTACGAATTATATTTTTGTTTTTATTTTTATTTGATGAATAAAAATAATTTTTTTAGTGTGAGATCGATATAGCGTAAGTCCGCTAAAGCGTCAGATTACATTCAAATAATACCTATGAAATCGTTTTAACATTATCGGATTTAGTTTTATAATTGAATACGATATAATAAAATTCATTTATTCACGAAATACTTAATAAGTTCGCCCGATAATAAAAATATTAATAGTTTTAACGAGTATTAAAATTATTCGAGCGTTTTATTTTAATCAAAACAGTTTTTAAATAAAATTCATAATAACGTAGAGGGTAATATTTGCTAAGCGTTCGTGGTAAAATGGCACTTCGAATCCGAGAACATCGGTGAAATCAATTATTCGGATGTAACCGGGAAATTCGAATACTCGGTATTTTATCTGGTTATCGCGGTAACGTAGTCGTCGTCGGCGGGCTATTAGCATAACAATGGTTACATATATATTATAAAACACCGGTAGGTGAGACCGCCCGAGGGCTGGTTGGCGTGGAGATGGTAAGAAAGAAAAAAGGATATCACAACGGCGACAAAATATATTAGGTATATGTACCGACCGTACCGCGAAGGGACGTATCCGCTATTATATATTTTTAATACTATACCCCCTAACAAATACGTATTGTACGAGAGAAAATAGGGGCGACGGTTCTCTCTCTCTCTTTCTCTCATGCGCGCGCGCGTGCGTATAAAACTGCAGATTTTTTGGTTTTCGATTTAATCCGTACACATATATACACCTATATGCGCGCACTGGATATTTTAATATGACGAAAGACCATAAGACGTTTTATAGTCCCATAGGACACGTGTTTTTTCTTTCACTCTTATTTACTTTATATTTTGATTATATACGTACATATATTTAACATAACACGCGCGTATTATATATAACATATAAAACATATATACAGGGTGTTTATAATGAGTCTATTAATGATTAGGTTTTGGAAAATATTAAATTCGTCTGGCTACTTTTACGAATTTCGGAAATTCCCGGATCTCCCCACGCTCTAAATATAATATATATTACTGTGGTGACTTGTTACGCATCAGCGTTGATATTTATCCGGACTTGTATTTCGTTGATTTATGATCGCATACACGTTTTACCAGACAACCGTCACAATAGTAATAATATATACTCGAGTAAACGAAAACGGATTTATCGTTGGATTAGGGTACGTTATATGAGAAAAAAAAATATACGTAAACTCAAATGGATTCCGGTGCTGTTAAAATTGCACGATGCTCTTCGAACTTCTACTTGTATACATTACGCGCGTCTATTATATTTTAATATCTTAAAACCCGTGATTTGTATGCAGACCGTGTGTGTATGTTAAGGATTTTACAAAACCTTTTTACTCATCGGTACTTTGTAATAATATTAAATAGAAAACGCCGATAACGAAAATTTAATGTTCTTTTTCTTAAGGGGATTAGAAGAGCTCGTTTATTAAAGCGTTGCGTATAGGTAATTTAACGGTTTTTTTGTGTTACGCAGTACACTTGTGTGAAGCGTTAATGATGGTTAGTGTGAGTGAGTTCGTTGTCAGTCGTACAACTTTCGGCAATGTGCGCGTTTTGGGCGGCACTCGTATAGCCCGACTGCGCGTATTAAACCAGTCCGCGGCAGTTGTTTAATAAATATACTCGTATTTATTAGTTATTATAACGATATTGTATAAAAAAAAGTGTACCGAATGAGCAACATATTTCGTAATATCAATCTATCCAGTTACCTAACGCGAAAATTGGCCACTTCTTTTCATAAATAAATTACCGCCTCCTACAATTATTATACATAAATCGAGCATTCGGGTTTTAAATACTCGCTTCGAAAATGTTCACAACTGCGGTATATAAACTTTGTTTTTATTTAAACCCTTAAAAAACGTTACTTTTTATATTACGAATTATACAAGCGAATTTTAGACCGACAAAATCGCTTTAGTCAAACGATTTCTCTATACATTTCACTAGCCTCTCCTAAGTACAGATATGTAAAATAGATTTTTATAATGTCTTGTACATATTCCACAAATTACGTAAACAATTATTTGTTTTAAAAAAATGAATATTGTATTTACAAGAACAAAAGGCGAAATGTACATAGATTTTCGATTTTTCAAATACATATGTGTTTTTAAATGTCGGAAAAAATAAATATTACTATGAACGTGTAAGAAAAGTGCATAAAATTACGTCTTATTTTCTCAAAATCAATTTTGGTTTTTCTTTGTACTTAGATAATTTTAAAAGTAACAATATTCGATAAATAAATAAAATACAATTTCTCCGATCCTTTGCTATAGGTAATTAACTATTTTTAGTTATCGATGATTATGGAGTTACCGAAATAAACACATACGATTAATAGGTCGGTTTAGGATGTATACATGTTATATACCATAATATTATTAAATCATAAATTAAATAGTTTGTGCGACTTCTTTTATGCAGGCTTCTGTATAAAATTCATCGCGATCCAATTAAATTTCACAAAACTTTTCAGCCGTAAGCCGAAACTTTTACAAGAAATTATATATCTACGTGCATATACAAAATGTGTGACATTTTCCGTTTATTAATTAAAACAGAGTAGTTCGACGCAATATTTAAGTACGCTATAGCGAGTTATATATATAGTATTTTAATTTGAAAACGATTATATTATTTATAATATTTCGAGGAAACAACGTGTTGTAAACGTTCGTAAAACTCGCGCGTGACTAATTTCTTTGTATATGTCATCATAATAACATAGTATTAATAAATAATAATTATTGTATTCGCGTGCGACTAAAACGCGCGTCATTGTCAAAGTTTTTAACGATCGTTTCTTTGACGTAACTGAAGCGGATGCTCCACCCTAGCTTTTCGCGTCTTCTGCAAAAATAAAACGAATTATAAAATATACTTCAATTGCAATATCGTTTCCTAATTAAGTATCCGATAATTTATTAACAAAATTAATTTTAACGATTTGTCATCGTGCCGCTGCATTTGAATTGCATCAAGTCGACAAAATAGAAAAGAGGTAGCGAGCCGCCAATGTTATGGATATTAGTTCAAGTAAGATATTTAGATAGCAATTTTAACGTTTTCTTATTATTGTAAAATTGAAATCTCATTGAATTCGAAAAACGTTTGTGGTTGATGCTAGTAGTTTATTATAATTAATGGAAAATCTAATTAAAATAATTTATACGATCGAGCTTGTATAATGTTTAAACTTTTAAAATACGAAAAATATTTATGTCCAAAATGTATATGTCGACAATTTCCCGGGTTTTATTTTTGCAATTTTCGTACTTAATTATGGTTAAGAAAAATATTGAGAAAAATCGTAAAACGTGTTAAATAAAGTACCAACTAGATACTATTTGTTACCAAACACTTTTATATGAAAATGTTCACAGATTGGCTAAAACAATTAAAAATTAATAAAAGTAAAAATAATATATCAACCGTTTTATTCTGAACTAAATCGTCAAATTATATAATAATTTATTAATATCCTTGTATTTATATAATATAAGAAACAATTAATTTTTGAAAATAAATATTTTTGGTAGGAAATACATTTTTTACTCAAAAGTGACGAATTGAAGTTATTTTTGATGGCCTATATTTACGTTTAATATTATAATAGTAATAACGATTATTTCGCGTATTTTTTGTTTGTTTTTGAGGGAAGGGTAGAATTTTTGTATTTATTATATCGCGTGGAATTTTGTGTTTTGCCTTCTGTCGAATGGGATAAAAACTAAAAAACAAAACAAACATTAAAAAAATCAATCTATACATAAACACGAAATAATTATAATAATACACTCGTCGTCGGTTCTGCGCTCACAGATAACAAGTGCAGCATGGTACTTATTTACGGACAGCTATATATGTATAATATATTTCGTTGCGCACATATTCTATTTTGTTATTCGATTTTTTCAAAGTCTGTGTGTTTGGTCGTGCAATCAATCAGTTTTCGACTATCGTAAAAAGCGCTTTTATTCACAAATGCACACGTACACGCGCATAACATATTATTATTATATAAATAATACGAACGCGTACATACATGTATGTGTGTGTTTGTATGTATTGTGTACACGACAATCGAATACGGGACATGGACACAAAAGACATATTCAGGTGTCTGACGATAAAAACTAAACCAAAATTTTGTTTCATTTTTCGCTTTTTGTTGTATTCGTCTTCGTCGTCGGAGGGCGGAGTCGCAAGGATGTCCGCATGGCCTTTGTTCGTGTGTATAGCATATATATAATTTTCACATCACTCGCCGGATCCGCGACAATGGGCAAGGTGTTTGTCGTCATCGTTATTCATTGTATCGGACACACACACACACACACACACACACACACACACACACAAGAGTATAAGTACACGAACATCGCTTTGCACACACATACTCGCATACCATTTGTATTTATAAGTTCCTAAAGGCGCGCGTGCGCACTCGCGCGAGCACACACACATACGTGACATCGATGTAATGTATTTTTCTTTTCTTTTTTCTTTCTCTTCGTACTATTTTTTTTCGCTTCTTTCGTTTCGTATAAATATAATATATACACGTGCGTTTTTTCTTCTTTCTTTCAATCCTTTTTTTTTATCAATGCTGTTTACACGGTGCAAACGATTCGCGCTTATTGCTACGTATGGAATGCGCGCATCATCATATCCTGTATCTAGAATATTATTTGCCCTCCCTTCACTAACCAAAATAATTTCGGAATTTGTAACATTCGAAATTTTACAAAATTATATAAACTGAAATACAAGATATTATATTCCGTTAAATATTTTTCTCAAAATTCGTATAAAATACGTCCATTTTTCTTCAAATGTGTTTAGACTAAGTATAACACCAATTATATACATAAGACTAAAAACAAAAATATTTTGAAACGGAAGGGCAAAGGAAGAAGTATTTCACCGAAAAAACTTATAACTAATTTTCTTTATTTTTGTCATTGATTAAAATATATATACGTATACAGGGCGTACGAGGTATGTATGTCGTAAATATATATATATAATATATAATACTATACTTACGTCATAAAATACATTGTTACATATATAAGTTGACAAAGACTAATGTTTTAAACGATATATTTCACACGCAGAAAACACGTTGTTGTTGTTATTGAGGAAATAACTTTTAAAGATAAATTGCTATAACACAATGAAATCACGAACATTATATAGAACATCAAACACGTATTAATGTAACGTATAGTAAATTATAGTTTAACAGTTTGCTGGTCAAAACTTTGTTTTGTTGAAAAATATTGATAATATATTATTCTCACAATGACGTCGATGATAAACATAAGAGGGATATATATATAATATCGATAAAGCTGATGTTGAATAAATTGTCATTCGAATATGAAATAGCCACCATTTGAGTTATATCTATCACCATTACATCGACTTATTAACATTTTATAAAATATATTTTAAATTATCCCAAGTTTAAATCAAAATAAATCTATCACTATTCATTTTTTATCAAAAAATATATAATATCCTTACTGAAAATAACAAAATTTAGAGAGTTTCCAATATAGAGCTTATTTCAAAGTCAAATATTATTAAAAACCTTCTTAGCTATTGTTTTTAATGTTTAAAAGATTTTGAAACATTATTTCAATATTATTATTATCCACGAATTTATTTATAAAAAAAAATATTTAACATATATATTATATTTGGATATTATAAATACAATCTTGTAAAGAATACTATTAAAAAGTATTGAAAATATGTATTCGAATAAATAGAAAATATGTATTTATAATACGATGTTTTCAAGTATGCTTAAAAATTGAATTAGGACAAGTATATTATATAATATTGTGATTAGTCCATATTAAATGTAAAGAAAACGCTTAAAAATAATTTAAAATTTAGCAAATTTTAGACAATTTGATGAAATAATCTTAAGACGATCAAAAATTTATCTTCGTGACTTCTCATATAAGTAAAAATAAATTAAATAATAAATACAATTCAAAATCCGTTTCCGTATAAAAAATTATATCACATACATTTATAAAAAATCACACACACAAATGATCGTATATATTGTGCATTGGAATATGTTCTAAATTTGATACCCTCGTATAAAATTAACATGTTAAATTGGGAAAATTAGCTATTTATTAAATACAAAAGTTAAGTTCCAAAAAAACAAAAATTCAATGCGTTCTCATTTAATGAAAGAAAACTTAGCGTTTAAACTAAATTTTAATTGTATACTCATTATGCATTAATGCACAGTTTTCGATAAAAGAGTTTATTAATTTTGGAAAAAGTAAAACTTTCCATAAAATAGCATTTACAGCGATATGAAATCGCGTGCGATAGATGGCTAAACTTTTTGTGTATAATAAACTGTAACATAGATAAATGAAAATGCGAATAGAAAAGGTCAAGGGTTCTATACACAATGGCTGTCAAAAATTTTCCAAAGTATATAGTAATATATAAATATATATGAATACACGTGACAATATAAGCGTATGTGTGTGTGTATAAGTATAGGTACACGAGTACACAGAGTGTTTAGTATAAATATCTAGTTTATGTTATATTATTCTTCAATTTTGTAAATTTTTTTACGTTTATATATTGCTTTCGGAGTTATAAAAGTTAATTAAAATCCTAATATATCACTCGAAGACATAAAACATTTACCCTATATGTTTGTACATTCCCCGTTTTGAATATTCTCAAAATTTCGTATAAAGACCTTGTATTAAATTTACAAATATTAGGTGCTAAATTTTGAAGTATTATTTTAAACAAAAAAACTGAAAATCGTTAAAATTTTCAATATGTTACATTTTACAACAATTGATCGAATTATATGGACATTTTATTTACTTCAGCGTTTAATTAGGCTCTGGTCACTCTTAAATGTTATCAATAATAAGTGGCCATTTTTTTGGAGAAAAATAATATCAATAATATTTTGTGGTAATATTGTTTTGATATTTATCAATTTGATTCAAATTTTAATAGTTTTAACCCTAAATCAGTCACTGAATAAATTATATTCGCCATTATGGTTCTAGTTTGTATGGTTAAAAATTGCAGAAATGCCAAAAGCAGAATAAAAGAAGAAATTTGCAACCTTTTTAGAATACCTAAAGATTTGGCTCGGTAAGTAATTTATCGAAAAGTCAATGATTAAATTAATTAATTTTCGAGAAGTTACTACTTATAAAATTAATTTATTTATAGGTCTAAAGAATGGTTAATTAACTGTGGAAAGGAAAATCTTTCTTCAAAATCGGTGGACAACCTTTGTAATAGCTATAGAGTGTGTATGAACCATTTTAAGAGTAATATGTTTTCAAATACAGAGAAAACTCGATTATTGATTAGTGCTATGCCTACTGAGTTTGGTAATTTTTATATGAATATAAAATTTTGTTTTATAAGGTTTAATTTAACATTTAAAAATGTGTTTATGCAGAAATGGTGCTTTCTACTTCAACTTTAGATGAACTAGTAGATACATAGAATAGATTAATTATATATTTATATAGATTTTTATTAATAAACGTTAGACCATGTTCACCTGCAGCATTAATATAAAGTATAAACTACTCAAGATGTATTAAATAAATAATGAATAATAAATTTTAAAAAATATTTATAATAAATTGTGTGCTGTAATTTATTTTACCTTTTTCTTTTATTATAACTACACGATTTACAAAATATGTAATTCTTCGGAATTTATTCTATTCTGTGATACTTATTAGAATAAGTGAATTATTAAATCAAAAATTGATTTACGAATAATTTACTTATTTACAAAAACATATTTTTTTTGTGGCTATGGTCATATTGATTTTCCACCAAAAAGATGGTAAAATAATAAATAATTTATTATCAGTGTCTATTTTGGTTAATCTATTCTGTGGTTTAATTTTATAATTAATAATTGATAAACATTTGAAGTATTTCCCATTATTATGTTTAGAATTATTACTACTACTACTATTACTAGTAGTAGAAGTAGTAGTAGAAGTAGTAGTAGTAATGGTAGTGGTAGCATTAATAGTAGTAATAGTGGTGGTGGTACATGCGTAGTTCAATTGATTCATAAAAGAATAATGTTTAGTGGTGGGCGAAAGCCACAGAGCAGCAGCAGAAACATTACAAAAGGATTGAGTGTACGTAAATGTGCGTCCGTTCGTCTCGCACGATTTCTTTCTGAGATTTCGGAGTAATGGTTTAACAACGCTCTCGTTTATCGGTGTGTGTATGTGTGTGTGTGTGTGTGTGTGTGTGTGTGTGTGTGTGTGTGTGAGAGAGAGAGAGAGAGAGAGAGAGATTATACAAAAAGCGATATTATGTTTTTTCATAATTTCTTTCAAAACATGTGAAGTGATTTTTAAAAATGTAATTATTTTAGATAAAGTGTAAGAAGACTTAGAACTTTGAAAAACTATCAGAGCTGTAGAGTGAAAGGATAAAGAACGAATTATTTAATATTATCCATTATTGTAAATGTACTCATTATATATCTACACTCCTTAAGGAGTATATTATTTAAAGCAAAGTATCTTAAAGTACGTATTTAAATAAACAATATATAAATGGTGAATGATTAAATTTAGTATGTAACTTATAAGTACCGATTGATTGTATTACAGTATAACAAATGCACTAATAATTCGTATAAGTGACGTCAATATTGGTAATGATTAAATGAACGAGAGCGGTAAAATATTAAATACATATCGTGCGAGTAATAATTTTTTTTTTATTGAAAATAAAAGTTCTACAATGAATTAATATTATTTTTCTGAGGTATAAGTTATTTTTAAGAAATCCGAAATCTGCGAATTTTCGGTAGTATACTTTACCCGTATCACTTTTTTATAATTCCTTCTTATTCCATTTATATATTTTTGAGTAAACGAAATGATTTGGCGGAAGTATTTCGTTTAGAAGTTATACTAATAAACTTTATTTAATTTTTTCATTTTAATATAAAAATAATTTTAATTGAATTTTAATTTTTTGTTTAAATATTTCATAATTTTGGTATAACTACTATTATTTAAATTATTTTTTCTCCCATATTTTTTTATTGAAATCAAAATGTTTCGAACAATATTATTTTTTAAATTTAATATATACGAGTATAAGTGTGCAACCCATTATATAAATATTAAAGAATATATGTATAATGATTTCAAGAGTTATACGGTCAAAATATGATTATTATACCTTCATTTCTTTTCAGCATCGTACATTAAATATATGCATATAAATAATTTGACAATTTTATTACAAAAATTGTTACGGAGTATTTTTGGAAACAAATATTTTCCTACGTATATATGTTTAAGAAAGAGTGCATTTCAAATTCTACTCTTCTAAAAACACCCGCACACATTACGTTTCAAAAAAAAAATTAAAATTAAAACGTGACAAGTTTGCAACACCAAAGAAAACAACGCGTATCACTGAATTACTTGAGCTACAGTTTCGTGTGTGTAAAGATTATCCGTCGTCGCGTCCGTACATATGGGAGAGGCGATCAATTGAAAACCACTTGACGTGTGGACTTTTGATATACGTATGTGCATATATCTATATCTATATGTGTCTGTATGTGTGTGTGTAAGACGATGACAATATAATAATAATAGTCATTGAGAGAGGCGACGACGATATGTTCTCCTCGTGTTTTAAGTGTATTATGTACAGGGTGTTTAAATTGTGAATTATTTATAAACTCACAGGTTCAGTGGTAGATTTATAAATTGTTTAGTTGTAAAGGTCAACTTGGTTTTCGTTCTGTAATCATTACTGTGATTATTATGTAGAAAAATCAATTTTTTTTAAAAGTTTTTTCTCGTCAAATAAATAAATCTATATTTAAAAAAATCACAGGGATTTTAAGTTTTAGTTTTCAAAATGGATGTTTTAGTAGCTACAAAAATTTTGCCTCAAAAACGTACGTAACATCTACTGCGTAATTTTTACAAAGTTACGGGTAAAATACTTTTCAAACGATTAATATTTGTTTACTCGAAATAATTTAGTTTGGAAAATAATTGTGTATTTAAAAGTCAAAATGGTTTTAAAATGTTTAAAATATCTGAAAACTATGATTTTGATAAATGTTTACATTAAAACCTTTTAAAATATCAAAAAATGAAATTTTTGTTATCTATATGTAACTTTTGTTATTTATATGTAACATCAAATTTTAAAAACATATTTTTCACCCCTTTATTATAATAGAATGTATTAAAACAAATAAATAAATATGTACCATTATATACATGTAGGCGAGTAATTAAACTTTTTGATAAATTCAAGTGTGGCTATAAAAACATATAAAATGTATGGTAACCTTTTTGTTGTTTTTCTTTACATATATATATACTTATATTATACATTTTAACTATTTTGTACTGATTCAATTAAATAATACGCTAGTGTTTATAATTTTAATAAAATGGAAATTCTGAAGTTATTTGCGTAAATTTGTTGACTAATATTTATAACAAATTTAGTTGGTTTTTTTATACAAAAAGTATACATAATGCAATATACTAAACTCGAAACAATACTATTTAAAATATTTAGCTAAAATTTCGAAAACAATAATTTTGAAAAAATGGATAAACAATTTTCTGATAAAGCGTCTCTAAAAAGGCTAATATTCAACATCAACTATAGTACCTAGATATCCCAACTTCCCCTTACATGAAATATAAGCGCTTATTATTCCGAAAATATTTAATTTAAAAATCGACACGTTTTAATTACCAAAAACGATATATTTTTTTTAAGAATTTATGATTTAAATTATATATTATTGTTTAAAAATTAAAATATAATATATATATATATATATATATAGTTATAATTAATGAGAATGAATATATGCGTGTAACGAAAAAATATAGAACTAAAAGAGCAAAAAAATTTAAATTATTATTTAAAAAGTCATCCTGTATACCTACGGTCAACAAGAAATTGAATCAGCGACAACAGTGCGTTTATTCTATTATACGACATTATGAATCGTCGTTACTGTTGTATTATTGTAATATATATATTACATCTAACTTGATCTCGTAAGTCTGTGTAATAATGTATATAATATGAACCTTTTGCGATGCCACTAATACAATCTTGTGTGTTATATATAAGGGAGGGAGAGGATTATTGTTTATTTAATTTAACGTACTGGCGCTGTTGTTTTGACTTTTATGTATATGGAACAGTATATATAATACGTAATTTATCCGAAAAACGATGCTCGCAATTTTTGTATTCAGATTTATTTTTTAGTGTAGACAATATTACGAACGTGTAATATTTCATAGATATCTGGTTTTAAATATAAACAACGAGAAACTCGTTTATATGCAACGTAATGAATTATATTTAATTGTTATTCCCTATACTTTTAAATAAAAGGTATTTCGACGTTTTTTTATTTTAAAATTGCATATATAATCATAAATTTTATAAAATATTAAAAAATGTTTAACTTTTAACTTAGCGATATAATAAAAATTAGTTTTCTTGTTCCGCTATAGCCTTGTCGAATTGACATTAAAAAACGGTTAAGAAACTCGTGAGCGGTGGTGATAAATATTCGCGAGGGGATTTGCGAATAATCATATTACAACAGGGACACGAGACTGCGGGTAAATATATAACGGGAAATGAATTGTCTGAAAACGTCTGGGTCGATCGCTATATATCTATCTCAATATATATTTATATATAATATACGGACAATGTAATTGTACGTGCCTGCCGCGTATGTGTAAATTGAATACTTGCGATCCCTTACACCACGATATACATATGCCTGTGTGTCATTTAATCAATGAGGTTTTTCCCAGATCATAATCTGAGGTTAAAATTCGATATACCAATATATACATGTATACACATATAGATATACATGTCTGTATAGTCGTGAATGAAATAGTTTGTATTTCGCGTATTGCATGTGTATGTATGATATAACATAAAAAACAATGAATCACAACAAACGCTTAAAGGGAGAGGCTGGCAAAGGAAAGATAGCTCGTTGTTTACATTGATAACGACAACACGAGTGTTCGGTAAAAATGTCAATGTTTTTAATAATAACAATCGTTTTCCAAATTGGTTTCTCGACAAAATATAATGTTTTCATAATGTGATTTTCGTACGAGATTTACAGCGTATACAATACCGCATATCTCATTTTTTTGTTCGTTTCTATAAAATCAGTGACTAAAGGAGGTAAATGAATATGCGCTGTTCTGGATCATAAGGGTCACGTTATTGACAGTATTTTATTAAATTATTCGTATAACGAAAATTAAGCCAAATATCACTTTACTAAAAACGTGAAACAGTTTACAATGTACGTGTTCAATACGCGGGTTTGAGACCTTTGCCTTAATATGATGGGACCAAAAGTAATCTTCGTCATTTTAATAAAAAAATGTTCATAATGTAGGAAAATATTTGATATTTTTCTTCAAAATTTCAGTCCCATTTTATTATAGTACACAAAATTATCATATATCCATCTCGGCTTTAAGGGCGCGCTTCTGCTGTTTCAACCAAATTTCTATTGGTTGCCGAAACGTTTCCTCGTCGAATCACCAATAAAGCGACGAATTCCCTACCCAATTTAGTAATATTGTTTTGCGTGTTGTTTACAAAATATACTATAACTTAAGACAAAAAGTCCGAAATTATAAGATGTAATTTTTACCTAACCTTACCTCACCTTAAGTCAAGGTAAGGACCTGGAAGTAAAATCTCGTCATTTTTCGTGAAAAGTGGATATTTTTTTTTACAATAAGTTGATCTGTACTTTTAATTTTTCAGATTAATTAAGTTTTCTAGTATGTGTTTTGGCATTTTAGTACTGTTAGGTCGGTGTAATCGGACATTATATAAACAATACTATGATATTGTCAATAGCATTGCTAATTTAACATAATTTACCTAAATAACTTAAATTTTACGCGTTAAGTTAAAAAAACATCATGTGAAACGATAATTTCTGAAAAACTAACACGTTAAGTGAATTAAATTTTTAATTTTTAATTCTTTAATGTTATAATTTATGTAAACAAGCATAATATTAGACATATAATAAAATTACAGTTTAATATAACATATTATGCGTAATAATACATTCATACATACACGTTATCGTTAACAATTTGATAATTTAAGAACATACGCGACGTTTAATAATATTATCATACACACACACACATGCTCGCTTTGAACGTGTCTTGTAAAGGCGTATACTTATAAACTCGATGGCTGGTGTTCGTGTGTGTATTATGATAATAATAATAATAATAATGATAATAATAATAATGATAATAATAATAATGATAATAATAATAATGATAATAATAATAATAATAATAATAATAATAATTATGCTGTCAAAGAACTACCGCCGTCGCCGTGACAACCGGTCGAACACACACGCTGCAGGTGACCCCGTGGACCGCGCGATAAAAACTCCCGCGGAGAGTAAAAACGAAACGCGTAGAAAAATCAAAAAAGATAAAAAAGAAAAAAAAGGTATATATACTTATGCCAGACGTTAGAAAGACGACACGTATATAGCGTCGTATTATTCATAATAAGCCGGTCGACCGCAAACGATCGTATTATTGTATAATGTTAATATTTAAATATATATATATATATATATATTGTAAACACGTGCCGACTTCCGTTTTTCGTGCCTCAGCTAATATATTCTACACGAACGACCTCCGAGTATAATAGTCGCGTCGTGTTTCCAATTTATTTAATTTTGTTCAATGAAAAAATGTCTAAAACCATATTTAAGGGGAGCAAATGTCCGAGAGTTGAACATTTTTAGATGCCTTGGTAGGGATAGCAATTTTTTCGAAATTTATGTAGGCGTAAAAGAAATAATAGGCAGGTGTATGGATGTTGCTTAGACTGTGATTTTAGTATTGTTAAGCATTCGGATTCGAAAGCAACGATAAATCTTTGCAATCATTTGAAAACTAATTCCGTGTGACAGAAGTTGTTTATAACTAACGACTATGATACAAATAACACACACACACACACATTAGAAAACTAATGTTTGGACATAAATTTGTATGTGGGCTTATGAGTTTATACACGAACTAAAATAATTATCAGAATTTTAGATGTGTATACATTAAGAAATGACAAAATAAATTTTATGTATAATTTTCAAGTTTAAATAACGTATGATATTTTCCGCCATAAATTTAATTTCAAATTCTTGTAAAATATATAATTCTGATCCGATATTAACAAGTTTTATAACAGATGTAAGAAAGTCTATCATTAATCTTGTATCAAATTTTCAATTCTACAAAATCGATTATGTTAGTAATTTTTATTAAAATAAATTTTATTGAAAATTGCAATTATAAATTTAAAAATTTTAGATTAGGGCTGAAAGAATCTTTCATTTTGTCCTTATAATTAAACGTTTGACAAATAATGATTTTAAATTACCAATTAAAATTTGTAGTGCATTCTAAAAAAGGATTAACGATTTTAAATAAAAACAAAAATATTACGAACAATAACATAATCGTTATTTACTAAATAATAATAATATTCCTTCGTTTTTATTTCATTTATCACAGTTTATTTGAATAGCAAAAATGGGTGGTACATATTGATAATTACTTGTAATACATATGTATGCACCGAGTATGAAGTACGAAAAAACAAAATATAATAATATTTTAATATCTTGTATTATAACATTCCATTCAATAGCGTGTTTCCTCGTGTAAATTACCATATATTACAACGTGCGAGAGGTTTTTTCTATCCCTCCTCAGCCCCATTCATGTTATTATTTATTTCCATTCCCGCAGAGACGATAAATATATATATCATAAAACACTACGTACTCTCAAGTATACAGAGTGTAATTTTTTTATTATGTGCCAGGTTGTAATATAAATAATGTTTGTTATATATTATTTTTAAAGTTTCGTTTACATTTTTTAAAACGAATTTAATATTTTTACTTAATATTATTCTAACGATTCTAATTAAGTATATTTACGATAAAAATGTACGAAATTCAATCAAAATAAAGTTAATATTTTATTTATAATTGTAGTCGATAATTGGATAAATTTATATTTTAGAAAATTAATAAAAATGACTAAAACAATTTAAATTTTAAAACACGTTTCCTGAACAATTTTATGTACAACACAAATAGACACTTTTCATTCTCAGGTAACAACTCATCATGGACTCACTGGTGATAAAAAATCACTCTGTATACATAACCTGTATACTCACACATAGGATCTATACGGGTTTTATTATTATTATTCGACACCTTTATATCGTTTAAAAAGAATAAAAACGAATAACGAAATAAATAACACGAATATTGTATACGTAATTTGTATATATATATACAGACACACACATGCGAGCGTGCGCGCGTAAAGAACGTGTCCGATGGATCCGGTTTGGAATCATATTATACCAATGTATTACACAGTAGCTGTGTCGGCGTAAGCTACGTTGAGATTCTATCGTGTCCGATTACAAGAACATAAAATGGTTAAAAAAAACGTCTCCGCCTACTTCTACTGCCGCGCCTATTGTCATTTCTGTTATTATTATCGTTTTTTTTTTGTTTTTGTTTTTACTACAAAATGCGCTTATGCCGTGTTGTCGTCGGAGAGACGTGATATTTGCTGTTGTAGGTATTAAACAGCAGCGACTGTTTCTAGAGAAATATTTTCATAATTCGGTTTCGTCGATGCGCGGGTGAAATTTGTCCTCCTTGCTCCTACAACCATGTATATACTTAAGCGCTATAAAAATATTTTAAAGGATTTAAGTCAATTTTTTTAATTCAGTAACTCTAACTTATAAATTCGATCATTTAGTATGAATCAAATTAAATTACGATAAAAGATTTAAATTTATCAGCCATTTTTCAAAGTTGTCGTTTGAGTATAAATTGTATTAAATGTTTTTAATTGTATTTCCTTATTGTACTGGAACAAATGTTTAAAAAAATTAATTTGCGTCATATTTTAATATACCTAATTTTAGTTAAAATATCACGTATATTTCCACAAAAATATAGAAATAAGGCTAATGAATTCACGTAAATTTTAGAATAGACTTCGGTTTATTTTAAATGGTCAAATTTTTGATTAATTTTTATAGTTTAAATGGTGAAAACGTTTTTGATACTCTTTACAAACTGATACAAATATATATTAAGATATTAAATGTATTTTAGAAACGTATTTCCTTATACTTAAAAAGTTCAATGATATATATGTATTACATCAATTTAAACAACGCCGGGTCGAATGGTCACTCGAATCTATATCCACAGCATCAGTGACTCGTTACAGTTTTTTTTTTATTGTCATTTTGAAATAATAAGAGAAAAATAATTATCATAATGGCCACCATCAAACCATTACTATATACTATTAACATTCATCTCGACGAGCGCGAGCGAGCATTATCGACCGATGGGAGACCATTAACAAAAACCGACTACAATGGAATGTGTTCTCCACACACATGTATACTATACTCTGTCCGCGAGGCCGAACCGGTTCCATCGGGCACCACAACAAAATATTATTCACACTACCTCCATTGACTTATCGCTAATATAACGATGACGACGACAATGAGTGGAACGTAAAGAGGGATAGAGAGATAGAGAGAGAAAGATAGATAAATAGAGAAAGAGAGAAAGAGAAAATGAAAATAAACATCACAAAAGGATTATATTATCCGTGTTCTCCGAACGGCCGACCGACAATAGGAGCTTAATTGATAGTGTATTTTTGAAATAAAAAGAACTCCTAAAACTTATTCGAATTCACGCGCACACACACGCGCATATACAAACGCGCGTCCTTTTATGTGTTAGCAAACAATACCATAATGGATTTTCCCCGTTTTTGTTGTCGTGTTTAAAAAAAAATTATACGTCGCGGGTAATGTGTAGCATTGTGTTCGGCGATTAGGCCGCTCGTATTGGCTATCTATCGAGTATTCACAAAGCACGAGTGCGAAGACGGTAAGGACCCCGGTAGTCGCACAATAATATATCAATGATTAGAGAAGGCTGAAAACGTTGTAACGGAGCCATAAGTCAATCGAGGGATATTGTAATTCGAGTTTTTTTCGGTTAAAGGTGAGCCGTGGGGGATTACACGATTTGAAAAAGTGTTAATTTACAAATATCTAATACATTTATAACAAGTATATGTCGCGAACCTACATTTTTTTACAGTAGCAAGACGAGGGTGCTTTGAATGTCGGCGGTCGGAATCAGATGTTATCGTCGTGTTCAAAAAACGTTTATAAATGAAACACTATTATTATTATTCGTCCAGTGCGGACACAAGGGAAGAAATCTAAATTAAACCAATTCAACTACAAATATTTTGAGAACTGTATTAGAATTCCTTCCATAAGATATATTTAAGACTAAGAATTTTGCACGAGAAAAGTCAAGATAAAAAAGAGGCGAATTATTTTAAAGTATGTTAAACGGTTGATAGTCTTGGCAGTGGCGTACTTAAATCTGAATTTTGGGAAGAGTTTATTTTTAAATAAATAAATCGAATGACCTTAACGAAACAAGACACGTTATAAATTTTAATAGATTATTCACTTTTAACGAAGACGTAATATTATAACGTGTATTGAAGTTTAAAAATATTTTAGTTTTCCGTTATTATTAATTAAAAATATGTCTCGTGAGAAATTAATTTTTCCTAAAAATTTTCGGGGGTAAGGAGGACTGTTAGTACGCCACTGAGTCTTGGGGTGTAACGTAACATAAGTTTAAGATTCTTCGAAAATATATCTCGTCATAACGAATAACAATATTCGTGTCTAACCTGAGCGTGTTAAAATTAGACGAGAACGCAATATTATAGTAAACTATTTTTGTTGAATTGAGACTATTATAAAGACGACGTGTAAAATTCTCGACGACGAATTTAACGCATATGTACGTATTAATATTATAGTAGCATAGTGTATATATTTCGTTTTGGTTTTTTGTTGGTTTGTTTTATAATTCAAATTATACGTGTAGGGTAGTAAATATCAAAATTATCTATAATAAAAAAATTAAACAAAACGTCAAAACATTTTTTAAAAATAAACGAACAATTATTATTTTTATTCCCGAAATATAGCCCAACTCGTGATAAAAACATCTCCTTATATATAGTGGCATACGAGAGACGATATATAATACAGTGACACCGTTCGCGGTCGTATTCCGAACCGAAAATATATATTTAAATTATAATTACAAGAAACGAGAGAAGAAGAAAATGTACGATATGATTTATATTCATCTCATACAACGATATACCGCAGACACACCTTAACTCTAGGTAATAGATGAACCACTTTTGTTGATGACATAATACAACCGTTATTGGATTTCTAATTATAAACAACGAAATAAAATTATAAGATTTAACTTATTATATTGTGTATTTATCAAAATGCGAATAATTTATTTAAGTTTACTGTAGGAGGTAAAACAATGATGATTTATGGTGCTAGAAATTGCGTAAAAAGAAATGGCAAAGTAACGTAATGAAACATACAGTGCAGAAAATTCAAAAAAGGCAGATAATAACAAATTGAAGGCAGTAACAAATTTGTTTGAAGGGATGGTCGTAAACACATAAAAATAATGTATAAAAAATTAACTTAAAATGTTATACTTATATACTTATAAAATAATATACTGGAGAAACCTTTTGGATTATTTTCCAAATACGATCTATAATAATGATTGATCGGTATAATAACATTAAAAGTTCAACGCAAAATCTAAGTATTCAAGAAACAACATATGTATATGTACTATATGTTGTACACAAACGTTACGTACGCGTATAATATTAAAATATTTTCGGTTTAATGTACACATATGGGCTGTGTGCCTTAAGTGATGGTCACCGGGAGATTTCCTTTTCGCGGAGACGACTACCGTCTAGCAGACCGCCGGCGTTAAATTTATTGGACCGGTCCGTGTTTTGTAAGTAATAACATTATACATTTTACACACACACACATATACATACGATACAGAGTATACAGCTGTGATAAAAAACGAGTATAATTACAACGATCTATTCTTATAATAATTTTGTAAATATAGTATTCTATATATTTTATTGGTTTAACAATGACGTAATTTTTTTTCCGTAAACATTTTATTTTATCAGAGGAGTACTTCAATTTTACTCTCCGGTGGGAAGTCGTAAGCAGTTATAATATTTAACAAACAAAAACTACGTCCACAATTACAAACATTTGTTTAAAAACCAGAAATAATTAAAAATTTGGCTACCTTAAATGAGAAATATTTTTGGTTTTTTCAAAAAAAAAATACATACTAAACATACAACCTTCTGGAAACCCTGAATTAAGAAGCTTCCAGAATAAAACTTGCCTTCGTATTGTACATACTCACTTGACTTGTCTTCCAATTTTACACGTAGATCTATTAAGAACTGGAAATGTCGAAATCTCTTACTAATTGTATAATGAAAAATATATGCTCATCTAGAAGTTAATCGAAGCAGCTCATATATATAATCATGTGTAATTAAAATTAAATATGTTTATAGTTTAAAAAAATATATACTTCTCTAGGGTAAAATGTTAAGAATTGTGTATACAATATTATTAATATACTCCATTTATTATAATACATTAAGAGTTACTTGAACGATTTAAATATTCGATTGGGGAAGCATTCACATTGACAATCATTCTAGGCAAAGCCAAATTAAGATAACTATATATATATATATATATATATGTTTATGATTATCTGCGTAGTATTTTTCGAAAGTAAACGTAAACTATTACTCGTGCTGATATTATATATATAATTAAAACACCTAAAAATTTTATTTATATACTTACATCCGTCCGTATAGTTATCGTTATTGTATATACTATCATTATCGTCAAAAGCATCAAAAACCAAGATAAATGTTTAATGTACACGCGCAGGTCAGTATTCTCAATATAAATATTTTATACGAGTAAGTGCAACGCATTGTGAGTATTATTATTATTATTAACTTTATTATTGTAATGACACGGAAAAAAATATAATAAAAAGAGGAAAAATTCCATTGACGCCGTACCTAAACAGCTGCACATACACACACACACACACACATGAGCGGCACGCGTGCGTGCATACGTGCGTATGTGTGTGCATGTGTATGTATAACTCGTACACGAAACCAGTTGTGGTCGTATATTTTCTATTGTTGTGTGAGAAAATCGACTACCATTGCGGACATTCATAACGCTTGGCGTTATAACAATCTCTTCGAATTTGTTTTTATTACTACTCAACCCCACCAAAATAACTGTTCAACCAACACCAGTTCTCCCTTCATAAATTCTCGGAGCCGAGCGGGTTATTTCGACGTCAATTTTGAATCCGCTTTGTTTCTTCTCTGTGAAATGTTTTAAATATTCGAAGTCCGCGTCGATTATTCGACAACATTTTCAATTCGAAAGTTTACGGTATAGACGATATATTCTAATAGAATAGTGTTAAATTTAAAATTCGTGTTTGGTTAAATATTTTGATAATACGATGTTAATATGGTTAGATTTGCAGATAAATTATAAAGAGCTAAACTAGTAATACCTTTTAATGACCGATTCCTTTACATTGTAAAGGAATGTAAAGTAAGCTTTATGAAATTAATAACTACATCGCGCAAAAACAATGTATAAAATAAATATAATGTTTGTCAAGAATTACTATCAGATTTACTATCGATCGTTTCTGAGTCATTGTATATATGTATATGTTATGCGTACAATGTACAAAAAATCTCCACTGTCTACCCTCTTTGATAAAATATTAAAATTTGAAAATGTTAACTATCTTTTTGAAATTATAACGTTCATTTACGATATATTTTTACTTAAAGAAGTTTTAAAAAATGTATATAAAATACCCGTGAATCTCATATGCGTTCACGGCCAGAATCGGGTTGTTTATATAGACGATAAATATGAAGGGTCAAAAACTAAAAGATAAGTATAAAAAATACGAATAAACCGATGTAGGTATAGCAAAACCCCTCGACTCAGAGAAGATATCGGCAGCGTCAGGGCAAAAAGTGAATTAAGCCGTTCGATCATGTCATCGTCATCATCATCATTATAGTTATTGTTATATAGGAAGTTGACATAGCCGTTACAGAGTTATGTCGGAGCGTGCATAAATTACGCGTGGTAGTTTTCGGTTATTGTTAAAGATGATGATAGTGGTAACGGAAAGATGTACCCTTTGCCATTATATATATAGGATGATTTTTTTATAATTATTTAATTATACGTCAAGTTATTGAAAACATTTTTTTTTATTCGTTATTAAATAATTTAGAGATTATTTATAAGCCAATTATAAAATTATATTCACATTTCTTACACTTAAAACAATTGTTAATTTTTATTTTTCAAATAGTAACCTATAATTTTTATTACAATGTCTTAAAAAACTAAACTAAATAAACGAAACCAAGTTTTTAAATATTATTTTATGCTTCGACGGTCGTCCGTGGTAAGTAATTTAAATTTTAAGGCATGTTGTTATATTATTAAATTTTCCATCGACTATTGTAGTAATAAAAATAAAAATAAACTAATAAAACGACAATTGTTATCTTAACACACGAAATGGTATTGAATAATAAAAATAATCGGAAATGAAATCCAATATTTAAAAATTAAAATTAAATCAAAATAACAAATATTAAAATCAAAATTGGTATTCAAAATCATAATTTTTTAAAAACGATAGTGAAAATCGGAAAAATTAAAATCGATATTAAAATTCAAAACAAAATCCATGTTTTTAAAATAAATTTTGGTGCTCTGAATAAAAATCGAAATAATCCAAAGTCGTATTCAAAACCGAAATTAATAATCAAAATTGAAATCACAATAAAAAATGTTAATTAGGTTCAAACTGAACAGACATAATAGATGCATGGTCAGACTGTCGTACACGTGTGTCATATAATAATAATTTATGAGGTAAAATAAATACGGGAAGTAATGGCGAACCGATATCTGCAACAGCAATAGTCCGATGGCGTTTAAGTCTCTATCTTTTGCTTTAACTCATCACGTGAGTTCGTCCTTCAGAATAAATATTATAGTAAAAAATTGATAAGAGCTAAAAAAATTTTGTCTTTTCGCACGTTCACGCTTCAATTTACCAGTGTAACGATAACAATATAATTGTTACAATCTATTAAGTTAAATTTAACTTAAGTTATTTATTAACCACGTTTAAGTTCGTCAACTCTTCGATTAATTCAACTAGCAATTTCGTTATTGGGTACAAAAAAAATTTAAAAAAAATCATGATCGTCGATCATTGTTTCAGTATCGAATAACGGACAGTTAATCACCAAGAATATTCTTTCCTTCCATAAACATATATATATATATACTTGTCTAACTAAATATTGAGGTAAAAACAAAAATCAATTGTTTAAATAGTAAGAACGAATAATAATATATATAAAAATAACCATAAAACTATGATTAAAATCTGTATTAAAAATGGGACGAACTTTTTTTGTATTATTGAATATTTTGTTCTAAATTCATACATATATATATAAGTATCATTTAAAAATATAATTGCAATAAAGTACAAAATGTGTGCTGTATTAAATATACAAAGAAACGCCATTTACGAAAATGCTACGTGGTCGCATTCGAAAAACGAGTGTTTTTTAAATATATATATGATTTAAATACATAGATTTGAGAAACCATTTGAATGCGATAGCCGCGAGGAAAGGCAAAAAAAGAAAAAACATGTATATTGCTAATTCGGAGATCACGCAACGGTTGTTCCGTATAAATATGTCTGTATATAATATATATATTCGTACCATGTGCGTGCGTTATAAAGCGAATAATAATAAAAAGCGGTTAAACACTCGATATAGTTTGCCGGTAGACTGAGACTTATCCTTGTAGAGAAAAAAATAAAAAAGGTGTACTCGAGTTTCCACCCGTTTACGTGGCGACCGTACTTATTTAGTATTTCGTTTTTCGGTTTCCAGTCAAGCGATTAATAGACGTCTTTCGCTCTCCCGTTATAACCCTCCTACCGAAACGGTTTTCGAATAGGCGAACGAGATTTTCCATAAAAAAATAAAAATCGACGCACGTGTAGATATGTCTGGATTATAGTTTGTAAAATATACATTAAGAATAAAAGGTTATTTAATTTAAATATAGGCCTTAAGTGTGAAATATCGATACCACGCATATACAGATGGCATTACATAGTAATAATTAAATAAGACATATACAAATGCACACACAACCCTTTCCTAACAACTTAGTTAATTGCTTATTTATAATAATTTGTATTAATAGAAAAAATAAGAAATAACTTTAGAATAAACAAATATGTTATAATTAATATAATATGGTATAGATAAATATTTATTTTAAATGTTTAAAATTGATATTGTCTTTACTACAAGCATACTCAAAACTGGCTAAGTTAACTATAATTTGTCTAACTCAAAATGAAAATTAAGTTAAAAATTGCAAAATATATTTATTACATTTCGGTAAATATTTTTCGCAAATAATGGAGAAAAAAATTAGTGTAATTATGTCGACGAATACAAAATAAAACTTCTCAAAACAGATGAACTCCGACTTTTATAATACATTGTTTGTGAATACTTTTTCGTATCGAATAAGAGCTAGGATTATATCGATATACATAATGTAATGTTCCAGAAGCAAATTATTGTATCTAGTTGATACATAATTTGATATGTATTTATATGTTCCCGGTAAAGTTCTTAAACACGATTAAAACCAATTTAAAAATATTTTTAAAAAAAACCGTCGAAATTGTTGATTCTTATCCGTTTAGTTCGACACATTTTATATTTATAATAACCTAATCTAGTGTCATTAGGAATGGGTTTTCAAATATAATAACGATCGCTTTTAAATTCAAAATAATAACAACTTTAAAATAACTGTCTAAGTAGCCCACTTGAGCTGATTGAGCAACCGTGACTTGCTATCTTTTTTTTATTATTGTTATCATCGCAATAAAATAAACGATACCTACGTTGTGTATTACCGAAAACCGTTAAAGTGTGTAAAACCTAAAAGAATAATGTATACAGGCCACTGTGTACAAGTAAATGTGTATACACGAAATGAAACAACTATTGCGAAAACAATATTTTATAAATAATATCGTTTTTCAAAGTCGATTAAGCGACAATAATATATTTTTTATTCGTATTGTACAGAAAAATATACGCCTTGAAAATGCGACGATCTTTACCCTTACACAAACGTTCCCAAATAAATCGACCCATTTCCTCGAATATATTACATTCGTGAACGGTGACGTGCTGTTGAATAGATATTACAATAATATGTATTATTATTATTATATATACACGACGTTAATGTCCTTTGTCCTGTTGACAATACACAGGACCGCGGAAGTGTTGTACCACGATTAATGTGAATTGTACACAATAACTACGTTATTTCCAAAAAAAAAATTCTAGATATTTACAATTCCTGTGTAGCAGTGTATTATCTAACTTAAATCCGAGCAGGTACGTTAGTATATATATATATATATATATATATATATATATATATGCTATATTCCTCTTTTGAAATATTTTTATAAAAAAATTGTCGTCTATTAAAAAGTAATGCGTAACGTAAAATACACGTTAAAAACAAATATTCATACTTCAAGATCATGTACATTTATAATCTAATATTTAACGTTAAGTTGTTTCTAAATAGTGTTCTTTCATTGTTTTCTAATGTCTATCCATTTAGCACTTGGTTTACCATTCGAGTAACCTTTAATTTATATAACTTGTCAAAATTTCAAAAATATCTTACATCATATATGTGTATGAAGTAAACTATAATGTATAATTATTAAAGCATGAGTAATGTTGTGGCAAAAAAATTAAGATTAATTGTAGTATTAAGTTAAAAGTTCGGAAAATCTAACAAAAAAAAAATTTGCCTAGCTGTTTTATTATATTATCTACTGAAAGTCGAAAAACAATAGAACGAATATCTTTTAAATTATTACTTTATAAATTGTCATTTTAATATTTTTGGTTTTCATAGAACTGTTTTATTAAAAACGTAAAATGAATGGGAATAAGTTAAAAATAACCGTATTATAAAACGTAAAATAACAGTAAAACTGCATTAAAAATGTTTAGATTTTATCTCGTATTCGTATGAAAGGAATCTAAAACTTATTTAGCGAACAAATTATAGTAAAAAGTTTTAAATTTAACGACATGTGGGCCTTATTATTTTTATTATTATCTTATAAACGCGCTAGTCAAATCGAGAAATTATAGTTGCATATACAACTTATAATATGTATAATAAGAGTTGTTTAACTCCGTGCGACGGTTTTTTTTATATAGCGTAAAAATAATTATATAATACCTTATATAGTTTAAATTAAATTCGACATTCGAAGTATTTCATATTAAAAGATTATTTGAATGTACACACACACAAATATATATATATATATATATATTTATAAAGAAGTTTATGAGGAAACACATAATACGATTATATATATATTATTTCGAATTTCGAATCGCATCTTAAATTTCAAAACGTCAACTTTTATATTATATATAACATGCGAGATGAGAAGAGGCAAACGCGGAAACTTAACAACAGATATATTATTTCGAGAGACGTGCAACGTGAGTTGAAAACTTTTTACACTGTCGTCATCGTCATACGATAAAGAGATGTAATAAAAGCTTGATAAATATATAAGAATTGCATTTTCTCTGAATAATTTTACGATACAGAGCAATTTAAATACATATTATATTATATATGTGTATATATATATATATATATATATATATATTTCAAAAATTATTTCTTTATTGTTGTAATTGTTAAATTAATTATTCTTCTATACATATTCGACGTGAAATTGTTTTATTTTATTATTGAAATGATACTGTAGAAATACTGTGAATCACAATAAATTAGTACAGATGTTTTTCTTTGAAATACAGGTACGTAGTTCGAGATTATATATTTGATGAGTTTTATCGGTAATTATGAAAAAAGTATTTACTTAATAATCATTAATGGAAAATAACCGTATTTTGTTTATTGTTTTTAATTTTATCGACGCATCTTGTTGACTAGTTTTTAACCAACAACCGTGAATCGATCGACCTAATTTTTTCCAAATAATCTATTTGATAAAATAGATCTCGCTTGCATCCAAGGGCGAATAACGCGTATATCATATTCGAGCCACTCGTCATCCCTAAGGCGTTCTTTTACTCCCAATGACACCCCCGCGTGTATTATATACATAACTTGTACTACACGGACGAAACTTATATCATATATATACATATATACTCGTATACGTAGTCTTTCACGTGGACTCGCGTATATGACAAGAACAAGATTTACATTATCCAACCTTATTATATTATAACGATAACATACGCGACATATATTGGCGATTATATATACCTTCCCGTGTCATTTATATACATATAAACAGGAAGATTTATCCTTGAGGCACACACGTGATAATATTATATTTATATACACGCGTATTATATATAAAAAAAAGCAAAAACTAATTTTAAGTTATATACACGAGTATCTATATACATTGTATAACGGCATATATAGCTCATATATAATATATATTTTAATTAAAAAAAAGTAACGTGTTAAGCAAATTAAAAATAATTTTTATTTTAAATTCCTTAAAGTCCAACCTTAGTAAAATAGTATAATAGGTTTATTTGTAAAATATATTTAATAGGTCGAAAAAAATCGATTGTATTAAATGATTCTAAAACAATGAACGATTTTACGGGAAATTTGGTAAAATAATTTTTTTGTTAACAATATTTTCTATGTTTTATTCGTTTTAAGTGTTAATATAGACATATTATTATGGTAATAAGGTAAAAATTTTATATCTTGACTAGGAAAGACGAAATTATTTGGAATTGTATTATATTATTTTATTAACCGGTGTCGCTAGGACAATTGTAATTTTTGAAAAAAAGTGATAAAAATGGAATAGTATAATAATAATATTATCCAACAGTTCAATTCACGTTATAGTTTTTAAGGATGAAATGTATTGGAACGCGAGAGTATAAGTGTAGGCGTACACGTTTTAAATACGACCCTCCAATCTATTTCATCTATACCTGGAAATTTATGGAATTTATACGATCTCTTGTAACAATAAAAATCCGTCCCTGACACAAGGGTTTGAAACGCATGTAATGTACAACATTATGTTATGTGTATAATATAATAATAAACACACATATTGGAAATCGATTGAAAGTGTGTACGTGTTTTGAGATTTTCAAGTTCCAATGTTTAATGTTTACATTTTTGTCTAATACCATTGATAACTTGTGGAGGAAGATTTTGTTCATATTTTTTCGAATTGTTCCAGATCATCTCTCTGTGGCTCTCCCTTTAGGTCTCTTCCACAAAACTACAATATAAATAACACCCCACATAACATTTTAAATTCAGTTTGCCCGCCTATTATTCTTAATCTTATCCTTTTATTTACTTCCTCTGGTTTTGCTATTTAATTTTCCTTTTTTCCCCTTCTAGCACTTCATACTTCAAGATTTTCTGTTCTCTTTTAATGTACTATATGATTACTTACAATATCTAATCGACAAGCTACATTTCACTTTTTGTAATTTACTTTTAAAAAAAAATTGGAAAAATAAAATTTTAACCGGAAAATTGAACTTTAGATTAAAATTACAATAGGAAAACAACAATAATAATGTTTATTAAATATACGCACATTTAAAAATTAAGGGTATTTTTCTAAAACAGTTAATTTATATTTTCGACGAAATTAAAGTAAAACAGTTTTGATATAAATATATTCACGTTTTATAAATACATTACATTTTTAATATATATATATATAAAATTATGTATTATTCAGAAATTAGAGTAATAATATACTAAAATATATATTAAATTGAATATAGTTAATATCTTATACTATTATAATAGAATTTTAAAATATAAGACATAAATATTAATCTTATATGTTTCTTATTCAATAAGTATAAACATTTTATTATTTAAAAATTATTTCCGGAAATAATGAAATTTTAAAAAAGTGGTGTCAATATAAACTGAATATTTTCCCTTTTTATTGAAAATGATTATTGTCAGAAATAGTATAATTCGTGCAAAACCAATGTATATAAATTTTAAAAGATAGCAAGAAATCTAAAAAATAATTTTTAAATTTTACATTTATAAACATATTTAGTAAATACTTGAGACTTTTAACAACGTACCAATTGCGAATTTGATTTTCTGGAAAATTAAGTTTTTGGAAAAAAAATTTGAGTACAACGGCCGTTAAATAAAAGTGCGTCATTTTAGCCCAAGTGACTTTATGTAATATTATGTTTATGACGTCACGCGAATATAATATATATATATATATATATATATATATGATGTTATATTACAGCTGACTTGTCATTGGGGCTTTACCACGATGGGAGGGCGAGGAATACAATATAACGCCCGAAATCTCTTCCCGGCGAGACACTTTTGTCTCGATGGGTTGTCGGACAGGTGAAGCAAGGGATAGGAGAAAGGCAGGCACGATCGTCTCCCCCCACAGGTTTGCGACCGGAAGCGTTAGACAGTAGTGGTGGAAGATAGTCGGAACGTAGACAGTGATAGTGGGAGAGGTACACGGGGAAGAGGTATACTGGGGAGTGCACAAAAGAAGCTTTCCGAGCGGAAATGAATCGCAACGGTGAACGCGACTTATTTTGCACACGAACAAGAGAAACGCGGCAGTTGCCGGCGAGGTATTAAATTTATGGTATGCATTGGTCCATTATGATTATTATTATTGTTATTACGACTCGAGATTTATTGCAGCACAACTTATTAAAATATATACTCAAAATTTTTTCAATTTTCGATATCTACCGAAATCGCTGGACTGTTTTCGAAATATATTAGACATTATATTTAAATTTCCAGATAGCCCAAGTACGCCGTGGTTGTTCTCCTGCTGTGACGTGTGTTATTTTAGTAAAAACATTCGAAACATTTTGAAATTTAGTGATATCTTCAGTTCCATTAGAATAACGTTAAATGTTTGAAGAAAATAAACGAATATACAATTTTATAAGTAAAGTTTTGTTTAGATAATGTTCGAAGAAACTACATTATAAATGCCAGTTTCTAAATATAAAGATAGATATTATTAAGAATGTTCACCTTCGTAAACTATAAAATATTTTTATACAAAAGGAATTTCTAAAACCTATGAGATTTCTATTTATAAAACTAATAATTTATACGATTTATTTATAAATATGTTGCGGTTCAGTTCGAATAATAGATCACGTTCAAAATAAATTCCTAGATCTTCAATTGCATACAATTTTTTTTGAGGGCCATTCATTAATCTGATAATTAAATCTATAGGACATTTATTACGAATAAACGATATAATTCGACATTTATCTATTTATTTGAATTTAAATTTATAGGATATTTTATTTTTTACATAAAATAGGTTTATTTAGATTCAATCGTAAAATATTTGTATCGCCAATAGATTTCATATTGCAATAAATGTTTACGAGTTATCAGAGAACTATTCGTTACAATTGTATTATTCAAAAGTATGTTTTACTATAGTGTCTATTAAATTTTATATATCTTGTATAGAAATATTGTCAAGACTTATGAATGTCGAATTCACGTAGAATTTTAATAAGTATCCACGACTTTATTACAACACTAACAACTAATCAAGCCCAATCATAAAATTCTAAATAAGTGTTAGTCGTTTTGTAGTGTATTTTGTGACGAAACGAGAAAAACAAAAAATTACGTAATTTTGAATTTTGTGTTATTTCAAGTCGGGTGTCAAACATTATTGTATATTTAACATAGAATCATTCCAACTTATAAACGCGATAAATGCACACAATAACGGGTATTATGATATAAAATCACATTCTGTTGCGTTTATACAATATAACACAATAGATGAATCATATGTCTGTTACCGTAAACGATCGATCAATAAAAAACGAACGTGCCCATAAGAGATCTGTTCGGAAGTTCCTATTCAATCGTTATATTTCAGTATCTCGCGGTGTACACACGCATAATAATAGTGTAAATTATAACAGTGACTACAAAGGTGTGGTCGCCGGTTTTAATATTTAAATGACTCGTGTATTTTGTTGTTAAACTACGAGAATTTCAGATGCCATACCGACGTCTAACATATAATAGACCCTTCAAAAAAAAAAAAATACCAATAACTGCATAAATGTTCATTTTCTGTATTCGACGTTAAAAAAATATGTAATTCATAATTAATTTCGAATTCGCTAAGAAAATCATCAATGTTCGGTCGTAATTTTATCAATATATGTAGATATATTCCTAATAATTAAAATGGTCCTAATGTATATAAATAGTATCTCTATTTTAGAATAATAAAATGTTAATGCCAATATTTTCAAATTTTCAGGTGATTCTTAAATCTTGCACGATTTTGGTAAGCCTTTTACATAACAGAAATAAAAGAGGAAATTATTTTGTCATTAACTAAATAACTTAATTAGTTTAAATTAGAATCTCATAAATTATATTAACAGGTTAAAAACCAAATAAATATATAATTTTTTTATTTTGTATAATAATCTTATACTAAAATTAGGAATTTTGTTATAAAATTTATCGTTTTTATTTTTGGGCCAAGTTAAGGTTTTTTTTCATTTTAACTTGAAACTTAATACTTGCTATCTTTGGTTGACTATTGAATTTTTGTAATATCGGTGTTGAAAAATTGTTTTGATTGAAAAAGAATGATCCGCTTTAATTCCTATCTTCACTTGATATGTTTGGTTACAATAATTATATGTATACTTATATTAGGATAAACGACGGTAGGTTAGAGCTAAGAGCAATGAAACGTGATGAAAGCGGAAGTAGATCGAAAAAGTGCGCGGAAGATGGAAAATTAATTTATATATATATAAATTAATAAATTTTGTCCTGTATAGCAGAAGTAGCGTATTATTTACTCGTATATACCTTGTGGGAAATACGTCCCGTTGATTAAAATCAACGTAATCCGAGTGCAATGATTAAGATAAAAACATAAAGAGAAATCTCGGCGACTTGCCCATCGTAAAACATCGCCGTATATATATTAAACGTATGACACATATAACCGTGTATCTACACCTACTTCGGTGTATATTGTGAATGACAATGAGCGTGAAATCCCTTCGTCTTTAGCCCGTGTCCCACTGCTCTGCCACTCGTTACGGGACTTTACGGGATGATCGGGCACGACGGTGTTGTGAAGCATCGCATGGAGGGCACCGGTGAATTGATTTGGCCCTGTTGTTCCGGCCACACAATGAACAGATTAGACACATAGATTATACCTAAATCATTTATACGTATATAAGTGCGAAAACATAAAGACGATACACGAAGCAGGATGTGAGAATCACTGGTTTGTAATAATTGGATTCTCTGTTTTCGTTTTTTTTTTTGTTTATATATTACTCTTACATTTTACAAATATGCTTTGGCGGAAAATAGTATCGATCGATTTTCATTGTGCTTTATATTGTTTGTGGTACAATATAACTAAACATAATTCATATATATATATATATATATATATATGAAACTGTAATTTATACATTGTGAAAGTAAACGTACGATAATATAATTGAATATTATAGTTTTAAAAAATAATCGAAAGAGGAACGCTATCGTTGCAATGTTCATTTTTGACGCGTTTTTAATTTTTGTACTTCAATTTCTAATACTACACGTTCACACATAAACTAATTTATTTTTCGTTTTTGTATTTTATTCTAAATATATACTCATAATTGCGTTATATTATCGGTATCTAGGTATATAAGTACATTTAACTAATACAATACGATAATCAATTGTCCTCCAAAGAAAACAGTCGATGATCGAGATTAGTGTTAATCTATTTATCATTTTGGTGGATCACACGAATTCAGTATAGATCGTACATGCTTGTTACGTCCACGTCCTGAACTGCCCACTAAATTGTACAATATATACGTATATATAAGTATTATAGTGACACCCTATTTAAAATAATCTTGGGCACGTCGTTGATGTAGGTATTATATATATATGTGTGTACAGGTAGATAGTTTGATAAACATCTCTATACTAAAAAAATACCAATTTATATTATGTTTTACACGTATTTAGTGTCTTGAAACGTCCAAGTGTGTAATGTCAAATGTGTAAATCGAAAATTATAAACAAATGTAGTTGAAAACAACGAGTGTATAAAATAATTATCAAATAAAAACGAATACGAAATTATTCGTCCTTACAATGAACTATAAAAAATCAAGTAGTATTTATAAATATATAATAATATTATATATATAATGTTAATATTATAATAAACTTGAATGGGTCTTCTTTGCAGAAGTTGTAAAGAACTTTAACATTTTTTTATAAATGTAAAATTACTGGCTAAATTATTTCAATCCTAATTTTAAAATAATATTCACTAATATATAACTCTTTCATAAAAAAATACAAATAAATAAGTTGTAATCAGTTGTGCTCCTAAGAATTTACATACGTATCGTTTTTAAAACTTTAACCGAAATAAATTTGTAAAAAAATAAAGGCAAATAATCTCGATAATACAAGTACGCTACAGTATCGTATTACTTTTAAATAAATATTTACATTTACTATAAACTAATTTTTTAGGTCAGTTCTGTAAAAAAAAAATTAAACTATTCCCTCGAATGTAAACAGCGAATACGATTATTTTTTATACTCGAAACACAGATCTACACACATATCCAAGTAGGTAAAAAATTGTACAAATCCATATTAATAATAATCTGTTTTTACATTTTCCTTTCTATAAAATAATAAAATTTGAAATATTAAACGTTCTTTTTTTGTTTTTCAACAAATTTGGATATACTTTTGTTCTTCGTGTTTTCACTCTGACAACCGTCGATAATGTAATTATCTCTAAAACACTCAGACTTGTATACGTGTAATATCGCGTTCGTCGGGTTTGTAGAGGTCTCAGTATTTACTATTGTATTGTATCGGATTTTTTACGGTTTTTCTTTTTCTTTGTATTTAACATTGCTGCTTTTGTGTACAAGACCAAAACACAATACAATGTATATTATTATGGATCCGTGTGTTTTATTTCTGGCCTTAAAAACGTAAATATTGAATATTAAAATACAAGCATACAGTACGCAGCGGAGGTAAAATCATGGGTTATAAAACAAATGAATAACAAGTCATTCCGTGCAAAACAATTGTGGAATTTTATTTTTCGAGTTTGTCATCCATATTAAAGTCGATTCATATAGTAAATTTTCCGTATTGAGTATTCTCAATGATAATAAAATAGTAAAATCTCATTGTATTTCGAACGTATAATCCATCTATACGTGTGCGTGTGTGTGTGCGAGCTCGTAATTAATTTTTCAAAAAGACAATTTCGGATTTTTAAGTGTAAGTGCCGGCATATTTCGTGATTTTTTAGTTCTACGAGTCTTGTACCATAAATACAGCGTCTTTTCATAATTGTACGTTCTGGGCTCGGTGATTATTTTCCAAGACGTATTATATACTATAAGTACGCCTATACGTGTGCGGACGATTTAACAATAAAATTAAACAAAAAAAACAGCGAGAGGCTTCGGAAACCACTCTGGAACAACGTACATAATATACACAACCGTCGGTGGCGACGGTAGCAATCGCTTTTGATACATACTCGTGAAGGTATATGATATCCGTGTATATGTGTATGGATACCTTTTGTATCAGATACATATTTTTATATACGTTCGACGTTGCGAGCTAAAATAGATAATATTCGTAACAAAAAGCATGGCGGACTCGAACGGACGTGTGTCCTAGCTATATGTATTATAGCTAGAATATATATTATAGTTTATAATAAGTATGTATTCGACTTAAGTCGTTATTCACTAGGTGTTTTTCGTATTGAGTCTCAAATAAAAATATTAATAATAATTAGTAATAATATTAATAATATTAATAATAATATTATTTTAAGTGTAACATACTTGGATCAGAGATGGATTTAAAAGAGATATATGCAAACATTCGATATATTTCATTTAGAAATAATCAGATAGATAGTCTAGATTTTTCTTAATACAATAAAGATAAAAAAATTAGTACTAATGATATATAAATTGAAACATATTATTCTAAATAAAGCTTTAGAAAATAATTTATCGACTACTAAAATAAACTTAACTATCCACGAATCATAAGTTTCAAAAATTAATACAAAAAACTATAGGAGAAAAAATAATATAGTTTTATACTTTTCTATTTATCCCATTTTATACTTTTCACTTAATTCTAGGCGTAAAGTATAATATTAACTGTCGTATATAAAATACGATTATGAATTTTAAAAACGTATGGGTTAAGTTACCCGTAAACCATCCTAGATGTACCGATTGTTAAATAAATCACGTTTAAATAATGATTTACATTTAAAAATATTTTATACGTAAAAAATGAAATGAACAAAAAATTCAATATTCTGGATAAAAATATTTAAGTTTTAGATAATTTGATCGTTTTACGTTTTTCATATGCGTTATATTTACCAATAAATCAAACGCGGAGTATCTTTTCCATATTGCATTATATATTTAAACGCGTATTATTTATATTATACAAAATTTACATAGTATTTGTAAAATTATTTTTTGTTGAGTATTTAGCAAACTTTTTTCTGTCGGTAAATAAAAACGAACCCCACATTCTTTTATTTAATTATTTATACACGTAATTTCGAGAATGCATTTTCGAGTTTTTAACCTCATTAAATACAGATTATATAATATATATTTAATCCTCCGTAAATTAATAATAAAGCCTATATATATATATACGATAACAATAATATGTATATTGTACTCACTCGGAGATAGCTTTCATTGTTTTCCTTAAGAATCACGTCCTTTCTACGTTAATTGAATTTGCTGTCCTCCTCGTAAACACTATTCAACTCGTTCTATACGATTGGGTCGATTATAATAAAGTGCTCTGTACAATGTACATGTATAATAGTAGGTATATAAGTGTCGTTGTCTGTCATTCAGTATACTGCAGGATCTTAAAAAATAAGGAAATATTTCTTACCCCCCCCTTTTAGTGGAATTTATGCCACAAGGTTTAAAATTTAGAGGTGGTTAGTAATTTTATTCAAATAATTTTGAAACATACAGATTAAACGTCCCTCCTATTCAAGTAAAAGTATTCAAATTTTGAATACAAATATACTATAATTGTTAATAATCGATAGAACAAATTTTAAAAATTTATTTATTGAAAAGTTTCAATTGTAGTAGTTAGAAATTAACGTACTTTTTTTAGTATTTTTGTTTATTAATCGAAAAAGGTTAGATATTTTTTGAACAGATCTCGTGTATAAAAATATTTAAAACCAATTCTCTTTTTGTCACTGTTGTTCGTTTGCGGTCGATTCATAAATAGATATATTGTATCAGAACGTAAAAATAATGGTCATTCTTGTAGAGGGATGAAGATAGCGATGGATGACTGAGAGAGAGAGAAAAGAAAAACATAATATTTTATTTTATATAATATATAATAAAACCGCGTATACGCGTATTGTAGTATATATGCGTGCGTGTGTGTGTGTGTGTAGGAAGGAATATACCCAAGGTATTTACCCGCTGTGAACAGGTTTTTCATTTCGGGTATTATACCTACACATATTACACACACATACATACACATAAACGTGTGTGTATAAGTGACAGAGCGGTATATATATATATATATATATATATTTAGAGAAAGAGAGAGATTTTTATGTGGTATCCAGCGTTTAAAACACCGTGGACCGCCGCAGCTGCACACAGGTGAGATATAATATTGTGTGTGCGTGTCCGGCTTGTGAAGCTGCGATATACATTATGAATGGGGTGTCCTATCCGCCACTACCGTCGGTACACTTGATAAATATAATAATAATAATAAATGGTGGTCGTCCATACATAAGACGATATAAAATGCAAGCGTGCGTGCGTGAGTCTGTGTGTATGTACTTACACGTAAGTACCCATATATGAGAATGTGTGTGTGTGTGAGCACCTGCGGTAGCCTCGTGGAATGCCGCACCACATAACTGTATATATATATATATATATATATATATATGTATGTGTGTGTATGTGTAGTGGTCGTTGGCGGGACGAGAGCTGCTAGTCAGCGTGGCGACTACTATAGACACGCGTTATTTTTATACGTGTTTGTGTATGTTTCTACGTAACACGCAAAAATGTCCATTAATAATGTCTAGTTAAAAATGCTTTTTTTTGAAAACTTAATACTAATTTTTTTATGATTCTGAATTCGTTATTACTATGAAGATATAAATATTTTGAAAATGTTTCTTTTAAAAACCAATACTCATATTTTTGTAATGGAATGATATTCATTATGCTTTTTACGAATGTAATATAAATTAGTTTTATAAGAGAAAAATTTATTTTTTGTTTGAAATGTGTATTTTTAATGCTGCAATTCGTTTTTTGTTTAAAAGTCATATTAAATGTAAATCATCTATTCGGAAATTATTTACAAATTTTTCTTATCTTGAAAAATACATAATTAAATCAAAAATTTATTCATAAACTGTATTTTTTTAAAATAAAACGTCGAAAAAATGTTTGCAAAGTCTATAAACATAATCATGACCAAAACGAAATTTGTTATTTACATTTAACTTTCGACATTGAAAATATTGTTCTTACACAAATTATAAATTTTTGTTATTCATGTTAAGGAATAAAAATTTTTGAAGGAAATTAAACAAGTCTATGAACACACAAAAATTAATCGTTTTAATTTTTATGCACATGTTTTCTAGGTTGCTTACTTATAACATTAAATTGAAATTTTAAGTTAAACTATTATTATTTAAAGTTAAAATTTGGGCGTTTTTTACTATTTAGTTTACTAATTGACACCGATTCTTATTATTCTTATCACATATTCTTCAATCCGTAGTTGTTTATAAAATGAAATAACATATGATTAGAAAAAAACTGATTTTTATTTTTCATTTTCTCTTTATGCGGATGTATATATTTTTACTTAAGAACTTTCGTGAATATATAAATTTCAAAATAAAATCCCGTGGCCCAATTATAATACCATTACAAAATAATGACGACTAAAAAATATGCATGCAAGCAAACCTAACATGTTTTTATAAATAGTATATTATACAGTTACTTATTATATATATATATTCAGTCTTGTCCTCATAGTGGTGTAAAATACATACAATATATCGGAATCATAAAAAATATTATTATTCATTAAAATGACTTTTATTACTATATATAGAATTATATTGAATGTATATAAATATACATATATATATTAAAAAATTAAATTATATAGTTCGGGGTTTTATTATATGTTATCCCTCAATCTCAAAACAATATTACAATATATATTATATATAAACATTTGTGAAATAATATGACTGTAATCAACCATATAATATAATATAATATAGTAATTTATTTTATAAATAAAAAAAATCTTATGACTTTTGTAATAAACTAAAAATTTATAGGCTTACAAAGTCAAACAATCACACCTGAATATTAATTAATAGTTTTTAAATTTAAAGTATCTAATTATATTTAGATTCTAAGCAAAACGAATACTATGATGTGTAATTATATTTTTTAATTAATCTGTGATCACGTTTTTGTATAGAAGGGGCTAGTGCTCTAATCTTTATATATGAAAGTGCATTTTAGTAGGAAGAAGTACCGAAAACTTTCATAAAAAAAAACCAGTAAAATTTATCGACACTCAATAGTTTTACCAAATCGAATTTCATTTATTTTTTTTATAATAATAAAATTAATATTTCCAACGCTTAATATTTTTACCAGTTATTCGTTTTAATAATACGTGAAATTTTTTGGGAAAACTTAATCAATTTTGAGCCCGATAAATTATTTTGAAAATTTAAATAATTTATCATTTTATGTATGAAGCTAACAAAAATACTCAATTTTATGAGCGACCATTTCATTTCGATACATCTTGCAAATAAACTTAATATTTTTGTTTATAAACTAAGAATAAAAACCAATGTATTGAATCGATGAACTTTATTAAATTTCAAAAAAATTGAGTAATCTCATATCTGCATGATAACGATAAACAACTATTTTATACTAAGTGTAAGATCGGTAGTTATAGAAACCAATAACGGCGTGGGGAATATGTTTTGTTAGTAGTAACGACGACGACTGCTCGTTAAAAATTGTCAAACAATTCAAAAAGAAAAAGGAATATATATACGAGAAAGAAAGCCTACACACACACATTTACGTGTATTCAGTACACATTACAATAACTATATAACTGTGTGTAACACGCTTTTCTCTCTCTATATATATAGATTGTATACTTTATATTATGTACTTACTATGCAAGTTTTGGAGTTTTTGACAATTACATTATATAACGACCGTGTACGTCGAAATAATTGGATTTTTCCTGTACATATAAGTCATAACATTAAACTGGGTATATAATATATACTCAAATTAAATATATATTATATATTTAAGAAAGTTGTAGAATCTTTTTTTCAAATTCTAACATTAGTTAACATAATTTTTGTATAGTTTTTTTTTTATTTTAAAAATTTCTAGATAACATCTATATAAGTTTAATAATTACAATAAAAGTAAAAAACAAAACAAAAATAAAAAAAAAACAAAAACAAAAAAAAAAAATTGATTACAAAATTTTAAACATTGAAGCCCGACTCGGATATAAAGAAAAGGACAATTCTAATCGCTGAGAGTTTGTGTA